>LAPY01001017.1:23501-35335 GCA_000970635.1 Eragrostis tef | reverse complement strand
CTAGGGCGGGACTACCGAGCCGGCTCGGCTCGGCATGCTGGTTTGGCTTGGCTCGATACAAGCTCGAGCTGGCTCGTGAGCCGGCTCATTAAGCTCGCCATCACTCGTCTCTAGCATCCCTGTCGCGATATGAGGAAGAAGATAATGACCATATCGTCGGGTACATCTTCACACCCTTGAGCACAATGATACGTCGGACGGGAGGCGAAGACGACATTATAGAGATCATCACGGCCGAGAGGAACGAAGGCCGGTGATATGAAGAAACTACGGAGGAGGGCCGACGGCACTGCGCGAGAGGGAGTTGATGCCAACGCACGAGGAGAATATGAGGGAGGACAAGCACTTGCGATGGGTGAAAGAATGCACTAGCAGCTTCGCGTATAGTTCTCCGGGCAAGCTCGCATGTGGGCGACAAGGAAGCAGGACGACAGGACAATGAGGCAGCAGCGTGATGGAAACTTGGAAGTATGTAAGATGTGGTAGCGGCACGATTCGAGGAAAAGATAAGATGTGAGAAGGAAGGAGGGGTGTTGGACTTTGCTCCCGTCGACAGATTTGTTTAGCTCGAGAAGAAGGAGATGACCGAGTTCTGCTGAAACTTGCTGGCTTGTTTGAGCCGCGAGCCAGCTCGTTAAACATAACGAGAAAACTAGCTCAACTCGTTAAAGAAATGAACGAGCCGAGCCGACCCGAGCCAACGGAGCCATGTTCACCGGTCTGTCTCCCAATCTCTTTAAAGCAGCTGAGCTTTTGGTCCAGCCTTACGCACCACCATCTCGACGCGCCGAGCAGCGCGAGGAAATTCTAGCGGCCGTCGCCGCGTAGAACCGGCCGCGCGAGCTCCTGCACTCCCGTATAATATGGACTGGATCTCTCTTTATCGCCGTGTGATCTACAGTCCCGATATGGACTGGATCTCTCTTTATCGGGCGAACGTGCTTTTTCTCTTCACACCATGAAAATGATGTTTCTTGCACTGCTGTGAGTTTGACAAGCTCCAGGGGACGACATTGTATGACGGCTGGCGTGGCAGGTTAACTTTTGTGAGGTCCTTGTGGTTGCCGCGCGGTTTCGTGCAATTGCGCAGTGCCGCACACTCGCACTGCTTGCTCTAGGACTGTCATCTCGTCTCGTGTAATTTTCAAGGGTCGTCGCACCCGTCGAGACGCCTGGACTACATGTCAATCCTGCGTCATTTGAGCTCTTGTGTCGTTACCAATATGCCTTTGTGAGGGCCGTGAGGCGAAGGAAAACGAAGATCGCCATGAAACTTTCAATTTCTACAAAAAAAATAGAATTGTTGTTGAGCTTGCGTTCTTATCCCCGGAAAAGGTTTTTGTTTCTGCTAATTTTCAAGGAATGTTATGTGGAATGGCAACACGGACCTCCCTGAAGAATCTAATGCCAGGCATAGGTAGCAACATGGAGACGAGCAGGAAGGTGAACAAGCAAAGGTGTTTTTTTCTCTCTCTTTTTTTCGCGAACTTTAAGGTGGTTCTTTTCTTCTAGTAGTAGCAAACAAAGGAATCTAGGATCCAACTTTCCAATAAGCCATATCTACCTGGGACAAAACGACCAGCAATTTATTTTTTCAAAAAAGAAAACGACAACGAACTGGACCTTTCAACCCAGATTGTTTTGGGTTTCAACCTAGCAAGTACAAAGTACTGAAGATCATGTTCGTGAATTGGGAAAGAGGGAGCATATATCTTGTATAACTGCATAGCGAAAATGCCATTGTCTCTATTCAACTTAGGCTTGCATACATCATAGTGAATCAATCTATACCTCCCTGCTGATAGTTAACACCATTAGTGGACAGTAGCTACAACGTAGTTTCCCATCAGAAAATAACAACACAGCAACAAGCCATGATGCTGAACCGATGAGATGCAAAAATAATATTTGATTTACATTATCCAGACCGAAATAATTATACAGGATCACTCTGTCTTCCACACCACCAACGGGCCCTTCTTCTGATGCTCACATGGCCGAAGCTTGTTCATTGCTCGCCCCATCATCGCCATTGCTGCGATGCTCGGGAACTGACCTCCAAGTTCTTCGGACGCCTGACCAGGCTTTGTTGCTTGCCTTCGCTGATCTGGGTCTCCATGGAAAACAGGAGTGCCACCCTCGCACCATCTTCCTATCCAATAATTCATACTTTTTGATGGAACATACGTTCTTTGGTCCTCCTGTAGTTTAATCCCTTCACCCGATATCTTGTCCTCTTTAATGCGATTGATCGTTTCTTCATTATCTCTTCTGTTGCAACGAAGCGCCCTGTCGTTTGTTTCTTCACATGGAGGGCTGTCTCCAACTTTTGGCCTCTTGGAAGTAGGAATTTCAGGACCCAATACATCAAGATGCAGGCGCTTGAGCCATCTATCACTTGGCTCAGCACCTATTGGTGGTTGAACTATGCCAACGGAAATGGGATTTTTCATTCTACTCATCTGGAAAAGCATGAGATCTAGATTCGTGGTTCCTGTTGCAGGAATGCACGATTGTCTACTAGCAATAGTTGCTTTGGATGAAACATCGTGATGCTCATTCGCAATATGGGATTCATTTTCTTTGCTGTCTGAATCTCTTCTTGCGGGTGGAGTTGTCAGCCGCTCAGCTTTTGCTTCATTTGGGTAGGCATTGTCCTGTATTACAGTTGTTGGTAATGACAAAATCAGTACAATGATTTATTAACTACTAGATCCAGAATTTACGAGAACATGGCAATATGAAAGAGTTAACAGTATCATGCAAAGAAGCAACAGTGTATATGGGCAAGCTGAGCTAAATCCAATTGCATCAGCATAGGTGGGAAATATCTGTTACATAAATGATCTAAGCCATAACACTAAAAACAAAGCTGAGTTGATGATGCAGAAATTTGCATTCATGACAACAAAATTTGCCCATTGAAGTATGTTTGCGTCAGCATGTGCATGCAGAACATTACACTGCATGTTTTTTTGGTAGTCAAGTGTGACAATATCAAGCCGCCCAAGTTACTTAAGTAGCATTATTTCTATGCATAAAACATGAGATCAGATTGATGGGAACATTGGTACCTTCTGAGCCGGCGAAGAAGCAATGCCTGCAAAAGTCCAGAGAAAGATATGAGACTATGATAGCAGTAACACTGAAGGAAGTAAAAGGACCAGATGTTTCATTAAAACGTCACCAGTAAGGTCCAAGGATATTGTCCCTCACCTGCTGAGGATTTTGATACAATAAGAGTATCACTGTACAATGTTTCAGTTCTAGCTGAAGACTGGTTCTGTGTTCCAAATAGACGACTCCCGATATTTGTGCCATACATGCAAACATCGAATCCATTTCCTGAAGACGCTGAATTCTTGGGACATGCACTTTTAGACTGTGAAACTGTTGTTAGCATTTCATATAAACAGGGCCCTTTTCGTTTACAAGAACCTGCAGATTTTTGTGAAGACTCTTTTCTTTGTGTTTTCAGATGCTGCTGCTCACAGGGTAACGAAGAAACAGCCTTGCCATGATATTTAAAGGTGCCATGAAAAGTTTCACCACCCTGCTTGCTGTTGTAGGAACAATCTGTTGGTTCTTTCTGAAATTCTGTGTCAAGTACAGGTGCACAAAATATGTCACCAGCAGCATCTTGTTGTTTATAGACAGCAGATGTTCTTAACTTCTGATAGTTGAAGGCACTTGCAGCAATTTGATCCTTGTTGTTTCCTGCAAAATGGAACATTTTCCCACTAGACGCACAGGGGAGCTGATGCTGCAAATTTGCAACATAGTGGCTTGTGTGCTGCTCATCTATTTGACAATCTGATGAGTTATTGTCCTTGCTGCAGGAGCATGACATTGTATCTGACAAATGTCCTTTTAATTTATGGCCAGAAGGATCAGAACCGAGACCAACAGGACCTTCTAGGTGAGATACAATGCCTCCGGAAGGTTTATGTATATCCATATTCTCATCACTTAGTCGATGAGAGTGCATCATATATTCCTGTGATGACAATGTCATCACATGAGATGCAGGACCAAGCGAAGACCTTCTTTTTGGGTTGAGGATATTGTCAATTTTTCGGTTAATTTCAAACATAGGAAAGTGACTCCAGTCGGAACTCAGATTGTCTGAGCTCCCAAGATTCTGAAAGTCTAATGGTAACCCTGAAAGCTTGCGAACCGAGTATGTTTCTGACACTACTGCCCTGCCCTGTAAATGCACATCTTTCTGCTTCATACATCTTACAAAGGACTCACCACCATGTTCATTACTCTTTGGTCCCAATCCTTTGCATATATCATGTACCAAACCCCTCATACTGGAACTGAATTGACGGGAATGCTGCACAGAGGCACTTCCACGGTTTACTCCTACCATGATTTTTTCAGCTACTGTAGGCTTCATGAATTCAGAAGGTTGAACTCCATTGTCATTTGTACTAGTGCCATTGGTGAGATCTTCCAAACGGTTGAAATTACTGTCATTTTGAGGCTCTGCACTGCTGTTTGCCCTGGTCCACCGTGCCATCCACAGATAATTCTTGTGTTGAGGTGACTCTAGGGGAACATTCTTGGTCAAGAGAATTTGAATTTCTTCCTTCTTATCATATCTACTCCCGGCACCGTCTGACATGATCAAAATATCGAATCCAATTTACCTTTCCTTACAAGCTTCAAATGCTAGTCGACAAAGGGTCTGTCAGAAGATGCAAAATGCAAAATACAAAATATTATATATAGAGTTCTTGAGGTGCTGACCCAAAAAGAAAAAAAAATTGGCACGCTTCCAGTAAATTAAGTAAACATAAGAAGGGCAAGAATTGCCACTAGAGTATTATTTATACAACTGAATTTTCAAAATTCTAGCATCAGCGACACTGAGGAATGTAGGTAAGGAGAAGAAAATCATGGCCCATGGGCAGATTTTCATCTCAAAGAGATAATTCAGTAGCTCCTGGTAGTGCTAGGTGCGGACTCATGGTGCGTCTTGTCAGAAGACAAATATCAGTGTCATTTTAAGCAGATATCTCATCTAAATATAACAATAGTCACAAAATTATTTCAAGATAGCTACCCACAAATCAAGCGGATCTAACATGCATCAGCAGAACATGCAACCACTCAACTTCAGAAAAGCAGAAGGTCCTCATCAATTTACCTTCGCAAGCACCAACAATTTTCCTTTCTTCACAAGCTTGCGATGCTAGTTGACAAAGAGTCTGTCAAAGATGCAAAAGACAAAAAAGACACATTAATGAGTTCTTGAATTGCTGACCAAAAAGCAGAAAGAAAACATAGATCGCTTCCAGACTTCCAGTAACTTAAGTGAGGATAAAAAGGGTAAGAATTGCCACTGGGGTTCAATATATACAACTGCATTTTCAAAGTTAGCGACAATCACGTGGGTGATTCTACTAGCATTAGCAACATCGAGTGTATCATGGCCTCATGGGCAGTTACTTTTTCATCTCAAAGAGGTAGTTCGGTAGCTTCTGCATGACCGTATGGCACATACTTTTCAGAAGACATCACTGCTATTTTAAGCAAAATCCCATTCAAATATGACACGAATCAGAGCGGTATCCAAACACGAACATACTTTTCAAAAGATATCAGTGCTATTTTAAGCAGATATCTCATTCAAATGTGACAAGAATCAGAGAGGTCTCGAAAGTGGCCACACAAATCAAGTGGATCTAGCATGCACCAGCAGAAAAAGCAACCACTCAACTTCAGTAAAACAGACACTCTTCATCACTTTACCTTCGCAATAGCGCGCATGAGCTCTTCTGCAGCTCCCTTCGTTTTCGTCGGACCAGAACTGGATGGCACCAAGCAAGGTGCAGTAACGACCAGTCCACACCTCGCTCCTGCGAAACACTGCAAATTAACACCCATAAGAAGAGCATGAAACTTTTTTGGGGGAAAAAAACAAGTGACCAAAAGCTAAGATTTCAGCCCGCAATTCTCACTCTAAACCGCCTGAACAAGCAGCGAAACTTCGACGCGCATAGGAACGGCAGGAACAAGAACACTCACCTAATCTGCAGAGCAGCAACCTGCACGGAGGAGGAGGAGGGAAGGCAAGGCGCGAATGGATCAAAGCACTCGCGCTCAGTTCTTCCCCCTGCCTCCGCCCCCGACTCAACACCTCAAAAACCAAAATTCCTCCACGTCTCCCTCCGGTGTATTCATTCCTGACAGGCTGGGAATAAAGAAATAACCTGTGGGCTAGAGGGAGACACGCGCCGCAACAGCTCCCTCAGCTCCGCTCGCCAGTTCCGCCCATCCCAACCGCCACCGCCACCCACGCAGTGCAATGCGACGAGCCAAGCCCGATGGTTCGAAGCTCCGGTTGCAGTGAGACGGGGACCGGATGCAATAAAGCCGGTGGCGGTGGGTGGGAGCCGGAGCGGGGGAGGAGGAGGAGGAGTCGAGAGGAGGAACAGGGAAAAGCGAGCGAGCGAAGGCGACGCTGACGCGCCTCGGCCACGTCCTCAAAAAAGGATCGGACCGGTGGCGTGGGCGGGGCCCGCACGGCGACTGGGCTCGCTGGCGTGGCATCGGATGGGCAGCGTACGGCCAAGGCGAAAATATCTCAGGTTGCACGGGCCCATGGGGCCGCACACGCGATCAACGGCCAGCGCAGCTACCTTCCGTGCGCTGGATGGACAGGATTGTTGAAATGTAAAGGGAATGGAAATGACACTGTGTGTTTTTTATTGCACTGTAGATGTCTATATTTATACACATTGAAAGGATTTAATGAAAAGGTGTCTCTTCGTAGGGGTGTCTCTTCATGGTGTCTGTTCGCTGAACGGACTCGTCCAAAGGACTCATCCAATTGGTCCAACCCCCCCCCACGCCGCGCAAAGGCGCCGAGCCAAGCCGGATGGTTCGAAGCTCCGGTGTCAGTGAGGCGTCGCCTGGCCGGATGCAATAAAGCTGGTGGTGGGTGTGGGAGGGAGCCGGAGTGGGGAGGAACAGGGAAAAGCGAGCGAAGCGAAGGCGACGCTGACGCGCCTCGGCCACGTCCTCAAAAAAGGATCGGACCGGTGGCGTGGGCGGGGCCCGCACGGCGACTGGGCTCGCTGGCGTGGCATCGGATGGGCAGCGTACGGCCAAGGCGAAAATATCTCAGGTTGCACGGGCCCATGGGGCCGCACACGCGATCAACGGCCAGCGCAGCTACCTTCCGTGCGCTGGATGGACAGGATTGTTGAAATGTAAAGGGAATGGAAATGACACTGTGTGTTTTTTATTGCACTGTAGATGTCTATATTTATACACATTGAAAGGATTTAATGAAAAGGTGTCTCTTCGTAGGGGTGTCTCTTCATGGTGTCTGTTCGCTGAACGGACTCGTCCAAAGGACTCATCCAATTGGTCACACCGTTTCGCAGCACTCCCCCTTGAACAGTTGGTCATCATCATACAGTGCGTCTCCTCCAAAAACCTCATGGGAAAAATGTGAGGAGACCTTGATATTCATATGTCGCGTAAAAACTCATAAAAACCCAGTAGGAAAAATCATGAGAAACTAATACAACATATCTGGTGTATTTTCAACAAGACTCATGAGAAAAACCTTTGCGAAGGCAAAACTCATAGTTCGGAGAATATTTCATGTCATTGATATCACCCTAGAAAAACCCCTGTGGGGGAAAAATAGGTAACATGACATGTTGCTTGTAAAGACATTGCCTCGTTAAAACCTGTCATGAGAAAACTCATCTAGTAAAACTCATACAGGAAAAAGAGTACAATGTGATGTTGAGAAGGTTATCTTAGGAGGACACTCCCCCTGAACCTTGCAAATCTCTAAGCCTACGCATACTGATGCCTCGAACGCATTTCTGAAATGAGTGAGTCGGTAGATACTTAGTAAACAAATCTGCGAGGTTGTCACACGATTTAGCTTGCAGGATGTTTATCTCTCCACTTTGCTGAAGCTCGTGTGGATAAAACAATTTTGGAGTAAGATGCTTAGTCAAATTACTTTTAACATAACCTTGTTGCATATGTGCAATACAAGCGGCATTATCTTCATAGATAATGGTCGGTCCTCCAATGGGACCAACTCCACATGACTGTTATATGTGGTTTATCATTCTGCGAAGCCATACACACTCATGTGATGCCTCATATAACGCAATTATCTCAGAATGATTGGTGGACGTAGAAACCAGAGTCTGTTTGGAAGACTTCCATGATATTACCGTCCCACCATGTAGAAACACAAAGCATGTTTGCGATTTGGCATTACGGGGATCTGAAAGGTAGCCAGCAGCGGTGTATCCAATCAAATTGGAGTCTTGGTTTTTTCTGAAGAAAAGACCAAGATCTTTGGTGCCATTAAGATATCTCAAGATACTCTTGATTCCCGTCCAATGACGTCTGGTAGGAGCTGCACTATGTCTGGCTAACAAGTTTACTGCAAATGCAATATCAGGCCTTGTGCTATTTGCCAAGTACATAAGTGCTTCAATGGCACTAAGATACGAAACTTCAGGTCCTAGTATCTCTTCTCCTTCCTCCCTTGGTCGAAACTCATCTTTATCAAGTTCGAGAGTTCTCACGACCATAGGGGTCTTAATGGGGTGAGCTTTGTCCATATTGAATTTCTCCATTACCTTCTGGACATAGGCAGATTGATGAACCTGAATTCCTGTGGGAAGGTGTTCGAGTTGAAGACCCAAACAAAATTTAGTATTACTTAAATCCTTCATCTCGAATTCCGTCTTGAGATGTCGACATGCTTCTTCTATATCTTTAGTGTTGCCAATAATATTCAAATCATCGAGGTACACTGAGATAATGCAGAATCCTGTAGAGAATTGCTTGATAAACACGCATGGACAATCATCATTGTTAGAATACCTTTTATCCAAAAGATATTCTTTGAGTCGGTTGTACCACATCCGCCCTGATTGCTTCAAGCCATACAATGACTTCAGAAGCTTCACGCAATACATGTTGCGATTTGCGTCCTTATTCGGAATTGGAACTCCATCTGGAACTCTCATATATATGTCCGAATCTAGTGACCCATACAGATATGCGGTCACGACATCCATCAACTGCATAGATAGACGCTTTTTCACTGCCAGTGATATCAGGTATCAGAACATAATTCCACTCATAACTGGAGAATATGTTTCATTGAAATCAATGCCAGTTCTCTGCGTGAACCCTTGTGCGACAAGCCTGGCTTTATATCTCACTACCTCATTGTTTTCATTCCGTTTTCGGACGAAAACCCACTTGAATCCCACAGGAAAGATTCTAGGAGGTGTCGTAATTGCTGATGTAAATACCTCTCTTTTCTTGAGAGAGGCTAACCCTGCCTCAATTGCAGCCTTCCACTGATTCCAGTCCGAGCGTCGTTGACACTCTACCATGGATTTAGGATCTGGATCATTCAGGAGGCTATCAACAACTGCATCTGAGAAATATGTGCCGACAATCGTAGTTCTACGATCATATGATTCCCCAGTATCTGCATAGTGAATGGAAATTTCTTGAACTCCTCTTGACTCCTCATGATTTCCCAATACGAGTGTGTCAAGGTGTTCCGATCTCCCAACTCCAGAATTGTGCACATTCGAGTCGGGTTGTGGAGCATGTGTGTCCACTGAGCATATACAACTCTCTCGGTGTCTGTCAACATTGGGTTGACTTGCATTTATGACTGTAGAGGAAATCGTCCGTCGACGAGTGCTAGGCACTACGTCCTGCTCCTTGTTCCTCTCTATCCTCGGACGCTTGTTCGTAGCATCTACAACCTGCTTAGTAATGGTCGTGCTTCTCCCCCTCTTTTCAGAGGTCTGGAGTTGAGTGGTTTTCTTTGGTACCTCCACTCTTTCCGGCGCATTTCTCGCAGGGTTCAAGGATTTTGTGACACCTTTATGGTCAGTAAATGCATCTGGCAGGTTGTTTGCAATGTGTTGCAAATCAATTATTTTCTGAACCTGAAGGTCAGTTTCTTGAGTACGTGGATCCATGTGAGCGATGCTTTTCACATCCCAATCAATTTCCTGACATTCATTGTGGTACTTGAAATCTCCTCCTAATGCCGGAAAATGATGCTCATCAAAGATGCAGTCAGCGTGTCGGGCAGTAAATAGATCCCCAGTCAGGGGCTCAAGATATTTAATTATCGACGGGGATTTATATCCCACGTAGATCCCTAATTTCCTGTGAGGGCCCATGGTTGTACGTTGAGATGGTGAAATCGGTACGTATGTAGCGCAACCGAATTTCCGCAGATGGGAAACACTTGGTGGATCCCCACGTACCAATTGAAGAGGAGATGTAGTATGATATGCAGTTGGACGCAATTGAATTAAGTCTGCAGCATGAAGTACTGCATGACCCCAACATGATGTTGGAAGATTGCAATTCTGTAACATTGGCCTTTCTATAAGCTTGATTCTATTTATCAAAGATTCTGCCAAACCATTTTGAGTATGGACATATGAAACCGAATGCTGAACTTCTATGCCTTGAGCCATACAATAATCATTGAAAGCTCGCGAAGAAAATTCTACAGCATTGTCCAATCATATTGATCTAATCCGTTGTTCAGGGAAATTTGCTTTCAATCTGAAGATTTGAGCAATTATCTTAGCAAATGCATGGTTTCGTGTCGACAAGAGACACATCAGACCATCGACAGCATTGTCCAATCAGATTGATCTAATCCGTTGTTCAGGGAAATTTGCTTTCAATCTGAAGATTTGAGCAATTATCTTAGCAAATGCATGGTTTCGTGTCGACAAGAGACACACATGAGACCATCGTGTAGATGCGTCTATCAAAACCATGAAATACATGAATGGTCCAGAGTGTGGTTGTATTGGGCCACAAATATCTTTTTGAATGCGTTCAAGAAAATCAACAGGCTCGTGTTGGATCTTAAGGTATGATGGCCTCAAAATCAACTTTCCCGTGGCACATGTACTGCACATAAAATCTGAAGATTTCGGGAATTTGGCATCATTTAAATCATGACCAATGGAATTGCCGATAATTTTCCTCATCATCCCTACACCAGGATAGCCAAGGCGATCATGCCAAGTTTGGAATGTGTTAACATTCTCGAAAATTACCTTGTATGCAACATGTGCTACGGGTTTGATGTGTAGTACAATCCAGACGGTAAGGAAGGAATTCTTTCCAGAACATCTTTGCCATATCCGTTATCTTTGGTAATAAGGAGAGATCCCTCATTTTTATCTTCATAGGTTTCAATATGTAACCCATTTTTACGGATATCTCTATAACTTAAGAGGGTACGAGTTGAATCGGGATACAACAGTGCATCCTCAATTTTTACTTGTGTCCCCATGGGAAGCGTAATAGTGGCTCGTCCAGAACCAACTATCGTCGCATCGCGTCTAGCGATTGTCAAAACATTTCCTTGTCTCTCAGTAAGAGTTTGGAAATATTTAGTTTCCCTTAATATAGAGTTTGTGGTATAGCTGTCCACAAGGCACATTTCCTCCTCCATCGAATTGACTCCCGTAAATCTATATAGAAGAAAATATGAAAAATTTCATCAGATATATAGAATGCATACATAACTTTATTAATGTATCAAATTGCTGATACTTATTACAATACCATAAAATACCATCTACTTATTACAACTTTTTATTACTAGGACATAGATATCTAAACATCTGGGAGATGTAGGATCCTAAACAAGATCTCCATACACATCGTTGGAAGTAAATTCAACGATTGTGTTCTCCGTGTCCATGTAGTCGTCGACGGTCAGTGGAAGCTCCGGGTTATGAACACCCTCTGCCTCTTGGCTTTGCACGGATTGCTGG
>LAPY01001016.1:81608-91688 GCA_000970635.1 Eragrostis tef | reverse complement strand
CTGTCTTTGTTTTTCGTGCCCCCCCCCCCCCCCCCCCAAGGGGAACTGACGGGGGCCGTCTCATAGAGGCCGGAAAGGTGCTCCATTTTTGTTCTATAGGGGAAATGAGGCCGATGTGCGAAATTAATTTCGTGCGGTAGTGCATTGCGCAGAGGTTATTGTCCCCAATCGGCTTTATGCAAGTTAAAGGGCGCGTAAAAATGGTTTGGTCGGGGATTCTGGAAAAAAGATTTGTGGTGTACACTATCTTCGTCCGTCAGTTTACTTTTTCTTTTTTTGCCCGCGTTCAGTTACTGGTTGGTGTTTTGCCTGAAGATTTGTGCTTGACATAGGATGCTTGGAGAGGGATGAATTAGAATTATCTTATTTTCTTAGCAATTACATTTCATAAGCTGTCTTGACATAAAGATACAATCTTTTTCTTTTGTGAGGATAGGAGGAAGCCCAAAGATATGATTCACATGAACCAAACATGCTTATGTGATATATTATTAGGTGAAGTCAATGTCAGTTGACCCTATAGTCTTACCCTGAAGCCCCGAACAGTAGTATGTCTCTTGTAATTGGTTTATATTTTATATTAAAAAATTGTTGATATGACTTCTATTAGTGAGTTCTGTATTGATTTTAGGTTCATTCTTTTTCATATGAGAAATTTATATGCTCATGAGGAATGGAGATACTTTGTGTATTGGGACAGTTAGAAGTGCAAAGTTTAATAATAGGGCGAACACCATCTTATTCTTACCGCTAGGAAAATCATTCACCTAATGCTATGACCTTTGCACCGCGTAACTTGTGGTTACCTTTTACTGGCATGAAAGTGCATTTGCCATCTTTCTGTTTTTTTCTTCGTCAACATTGAGCTAGTTGATAATGGCTTACTTAGTGGGCACTGATTTATCCTGAATTAAATGTGCATTCACCATTCATGGTCATGCTGCAATCCCTGATTCAAGGTTTTCTTAGTAAATCTAGTGGTGTTATTTTCCCGTGCTTTATTCTGCAATTTTTTCAACATAACTATTCTGTAATGTTTTGCTGTTCTTCTAATGTGCTCCTCCTGCTTTTCCAGAGAGTATAATGTTCCCTGAGGTTCCGATTGCTCTAAGATTATCAGGGCATCTTCTTCTGGGCCTAGTTCGCATTTATTCATGGAAGGTGAACTACCTCTTCCAAGATTGCAATCGTATGGTAACTACAATCAGAACTGCTTTCTCTTCTGTGCAAGTTGATCTTCCAGTTGGGCAAGATCATGCACCGTTTGAATCCATCACATTGCCACCTACGCTAAATCTTGACGATTTAGACCTAGACGATGCAATTTCTCAGATAAAGTAAGCAACATTTTGTACTTACAGTATTGCATCTGGTCTTGCAACCTCAATGTAATACTCTTGTTTTATTGAATATTCTGCAGCACACCTGATAATCATCAGAAAACTCTTGATCAGATTACTTTGCCTGGTAAGGAGAATTTGATGTGGTCAATACTTTTAATGTTGCCTTTATTTTAAAAATCGGTAGGGGATACCTCTACCAAGTTTTCACTGGAAAAACAGAGATAATTGCAATTCAATTGTTTAACTGCCGTGTTGCTGTTGCAGATGAAAGAGAATATGTCATGATAGACCTTGATGAGGTAATCATACCTGTCCTCCCTTTTCTGTTCCATGTTCTTTTCAACTTGTTAACCTTCTAACTTTTCGTATGTACCATTCTGCAGGGTGCTGCAGTAGAACCACCAATTACTGAACCAACTGAGTAAGTACATTTTTTTCGAATATTTCTCTCTTTCGTACCTGTTGATTCATGTCTCCTTTGCAATCATACCAGGACGTTCCCTCCATTCAATGATGATTTTGGACCAAGCAGAAATTCCAATAACGAAATCCCCATAGATCCTTCCCCTGGGAATTTAGCAGTAAACCCGAATGATGATTTTCAGACAGGTGGACCACAAAATACACCAGAGAGAATGCGTGAAGCTCCACAGGAGGGTCTTGGCATAGACTTCACAGAATTCATACAAGGAGATCAGAGCCACATGGAGGTGGATCCTTCACCATTTGTGCAAAGGAAGGTTATCACCTCTCCAATAACTGCTGAAACTTCTGCTGGTCCACAAATACCTGGGACATCGGTACCCAAGATACAAACATCGTATGGTTCTTTCGAATATTATGTTGAACCACCAGAAATTGGTTAGTTTTTGGCTTCTGAAACATTATGCTATATGCTTGTTTTAGTGTAATTGAAAAATTCATGTTGGATTTATTCTTATTGTAATGACAACATCTCCTGGTCCAACTTTCCATTTCTCTTCTGATTTAGGAAATGAGTTACCTGACTGGACGGTTGAACCATCTCCACCTCACGTACAAGCACCACCTCAAGTACAAGCTCCGCCTCAAGTACAAGGCAACAGAAAGAGAAAGTTTGACCTCCAACTAGTGCGCTCCAATGTGTAAGTTTCAATTGACCCTCAACTTTGGCCTGTTAAATTCTTGCTTGCTTACTTGCACAGTATTTCAGTGTGTGTAACTCGCAAGAGTAATTAAGATGGACAAGTTCTTTGAAGTCTATGCTTTTCATGTCCCAAGTTAAAGTACAACAACGGATTAGGCTTGTTTATATTTTTATTGTTACTCTTAAGTCAATGGAACACTAGATTGTGTTTTTGGGTCTTGTAGCCTATGGCACATTTGGTCAGTTGAGTATTCTACAACCATGTGTAGTAACTCTTCTGGGACAAACTTCGTCCCTAATATGTATTTTCACACTTTACAAGTATTGTTTTTTCAGTGTGGATGGACCTTATTGCTATGTCAATGAGTTTTTGAAATATTCAGTATTGATGATACACTGATTCCATGGATATTTGATTGCCAAACAGCTTATCCATAATAATTTGTTTCATTTGGTTTAAATGATCCTCTACAAATCGGGATGGCCGTAAGATTCATCCTGTTAGAAAAAAAGATGCAATGGCCATACACTTAAATATTATGAATCTGCATTTGGTAGTCTAGCCAACCTGGTTCTGGTCCTCCCTCCACCCTCCTTGAGAATATGGGTGCCACTCCCTTCTGAATTCTGGAGTTACTCTTTGGCACGAGTTACCAAGATTATCTTCTCAATGACAGCTATATGAAGAAACAAATTGCTGGTCATAAACTAGAGAAGTTGGTCCACAAAAGGAGGAAGTTACCCCAAACAGCCCTGGATATGTGGAGATTCAGCAGGACTAACAGAAATGACAGCTTCTTCCTTGAACCTTTGCTGCCCGGTATGCTATTATGCTATTTATTTTTTCAGATGTATTAGTTTCTTCACTCATATTAACCAATTTGCCCCCTTCAGGAATGTGCAGCAACCTGCATGCAACTTATGAGAGAAACTACCCCCGCGTGAGTAACCCGGATGCTGAGTCTGTCTCTCACGAACCTGAGGCTGGTGATGGAAATGTTGGTGGTCAGGATGCACCGCCTGAACTGCAGCCCTCCCCAAAATCTCCTGAAAATGAGGACGCACCGCCTGAACAGCAGCCCTCCCCAAAGTCTCCTGAAAATGAGGATGCACTGCATGAGTGGCAGCCCTCCCCAAAGTCTCCTACAACTGTGGATGCACAGCCTGAACCTCTGTCCACCCCGAAGTCACCAGGAGCTGGTACAGCGCGAGACGACTATACATTACCTGAGTTGCCTCGATTCTCCCCCTCCGCGACAGGAGAGGATGATTCTCCTTTCAAAACTCGAAGTCGAACTCCGCCATCTCGACTTGGGGGAACTGGCGGTACTGAAAGAACACCATCTGACTGGAACTATTCATTACCCGGACAAAGTACTCGTAGCCCTCATACTATGGCATCACTGTTTCCAATCAATGAAGATGATGATCTGCCAGAGATTCCTGGTCTTGTAAGTACGCCTGGAGGTGTAACTAGTGCAGGTACTGGCGTCACTGGATTAGGAAGCATGTCTGCCAGGACAAGGTAGTGATATATGTTGGACTGAAAACTCCATTCCTGTTTGAAAACATGTTGTGACTCTTTATGTTGTAATGCATTGTAGGGCTGTCGCACAGTTCTTCAAAGATCGTATCTCATCAGATGAGCAGCCAGGGAAATTCAGTTTGAATGGAATTTTGGAAGGGAGAACAAGAAAACAAGCTGCACGGATGTTCTTTGAAACAACGGTAATATTCATAGTTACAGCTAGTATTCTTTTTTCCCCTACATTGCTATGCTCAATTTGTGCAGCTGTGCGCATTTCTTTTTTGGTGCATATTGTTTTTTTTTTCCTGTCTCATCTTTTCCCTTCCTATAGGTTCTGAAGACTTATGACTATATTGATGTTCGGCAAGAAGAACCTTACGGTGACATTGAGGTCTCAGTTAAACCCTCACTCTCGACAGCAAAACTTTGATAAGTTAACTAGACTCAGAGAAGAAATTGTCCCCTGTTTCATCTATGAGAGATACCATACAAGGATTCACAACTATCTGAACAGTTGTTGCCTGGTGCGGTGTAGCTGGTGAACCTAGTACAGCAATGATCATCTGTTTCAGGACGTTGCGCTGATATTAAAAGCCAGTACAAACGGTTCAGTTCGGACTTAAGATTGGTTTCTCAGTGTTGCTGTCATTATCAGAGTGATGAAGGGGTCAAGTAGACATTAGAAACTTTGTTCTATCTGTTAATCCCATCCAAAGTGTTAAATGGTTGGGGGCTAAGTTAGCTTTAGTGTAGCTGTGTATAAATAGTTTGGTATCATATATATAGTTTTCATTATTCCCATTATTATATTTTGCTAACCTCTCTTGATCACGTGTTTTCAAAAAATGTTCAATATATCTCATCCACTAATTTTTGTTTTCAAAATTTGAAGACCAGATGTGATTTTGGACCACAAAATATTTTTTTTTCAAAAATGCATGGACTGTAACACCATGGAACTTGGAGGTTGAAGCTTTATTCAATTCAGAAGTATTTGGAAATGATTTATTTTCTGTAGTTTTGAGAAGTTTTAGTAATAGGGACCTTATGGGTTTGTAAAAACTAACATAATTTTGAATTCATAATTCGTTTAGGCCATGTATAGGGTATTCAAACAATTTCTAGGCCATAGTCTTTGTGACAAACTATTATTCACAAAAAAAAAAACAGTTTCTTGGCAACAAACTGGCACCTTTTGCCGCCGTTTCATTGGAGCCGCTGTTTCTCCGGCGATCCGCATCATGAAGTACGGGAAGTTTGCGACACGGCCACGATGTCACATTGTGTTGCCCCACCGCACGTAGTATATAAAAACTAACAACAACCGTAGGAAAGCGCCACATAGCGGGAGCAGTTACAGGGAGCCTCCGCCGTCGTCCATCCCTTCCATGCTCCGCCGCGAGGATGTTCTACCAGCACTCGATCCTGGCGCGGAAGAGCCCGCTGGGCACGGTGTGGATCGCCGCCCACCTCGAGCGCAGGATCAAGAAGCCGCAGATCGACGGCATCGACGTCCCTTCCTACGCAGGTTCGTCACCTCGATCTGTCGTGCACTGGTGTCCTTGGAGGGAGAGGCACACGTACGGGATCGTAATGGGTGTGCCAGGGCAAGTCATAGTTTCCCTGTAAATTAGTGTGGAAATCATTTGTTTTTGCCATCTAATGTGCACGTACGTTTTCCGTTTCCAGAGAGTATAATGTTTCCCGAGGTGCCAATTGCTCTAAGACTATCAGGGCATCTTCTTCTCGGCCTAGTTCGCATTTATTCAAGGAAGGTGAACTACCTAAAAGAAGATTGCAATCGAATGGTGACTTCAATCAGAACTGCATTTGCTTCTGTCCAAGATGATCTTTCATTTGAGCCAGACCCTGATCCGGCTGAGGCCATCACATTTCCACCTACGTTTAATCTTGACGATTTAAACATAGACGATGAAAGTTCTCTAATAGAGTAAGCACATTTTCCCTTCACAATCTCATTTCTGGTCATGCAACCATAATGTAACACTCTGTTTTTTTTTTTAAATTTCTGCAGTAAGCATGACAATCATCAGGAAGCTATTGGTCAGATTACTTTGGCCGGTAACTGAAATTCACTATAGTTTCAATGCTTATCGAGACTGTCGTAGTTTTAAGCAATTAGTAGGGGATACCCCTTGATTAGCAAAAAAGAGTTGAATTGCGTGCCAAACTTTTAACTATCTCATTGTTTTGCAGATGATGGTAGATATGTTGATGAGGTATATAATTGCGCTGTTTTTTTTTTTGGGTTGCAAATTCAATTTCCTTCTCAAACCACTAATCTTTTACCTGTACAATCGTACAGGGTATAAAAGTCGAACCATCAGCTCCTGATATGCCTTCAGTCATGGAATCAACAATTGGGCCAGGGTAGGTTTCTTGAATGTTTTCTCTCTGTTTCTTACACGTTGATTCATGTCCTCTAAAATCATGTCCATGACGTTGCCTCCGTCCGGTGATGATTGCAGAGGAAATTATAATCATCATGATGATAATCCTATCGATCACCCCTCAGGAAATTCACCACTAAATTCCAACACAAAAAATGTACAAGGACCACCAGAGAAAATGCGCGAAGCTCCACAGGACGTGTCACCGGTGAAATTGATAATAGATGATGACCCCATAGACGTGGACAATAAGTGTTCATCTTTTGCTGGTCAACAAATACCAGGGGGCATACCTGGAGCAGGAACACTCGAATGTTCACCTTTTGAGGATTATAAGGTTCATATTGGCAAAAAGTCTTCTTCTGGTCCACAAATACCTGGGAGCATACCTGAATTTCCAGCATCGGCCTCAAATGGTGAATCTCAATGCCTTAATGTTTGCTAGCTTTTTTTCTGGTGCACATTATGTATCCTGTGTACATATTTGTCTATGTATCGATATAGCCGAAAATGTCACGTAAAATGTATTCTTTTAATAATCAAGCACTTTCTGATACAACTTTTTTTTTTGTTTCCTGATTTCAGGCGACCAGTTACCTGATTGGAGGCTTCAACCATCTCCACCAGATAACAATAGAAAGAGAAAATTTGATAACCCAATAGTGCTCTCCAACTCGTAAGTTTCACTATTCCTCCTCAACATTGACATGTTGGTTTTCTTACTAGTTAACTTGAACAATATTTCTGTGGGAATGACTTGAACTTGGTCATCTTGTCTGAATTTTAATTTTTTGATTGATGCATGCATACCTTCTCCATATGTGCTAAGCCCACGGTCAAACGAGATTATGTTGTTTTATATATTTTCACATTTCTGTTGTTTATGGAACACTCCTATTGCTTATGGAATGTGTTTTATGTTGTTTTATACCCTATGGCACATGTGATCCCAATAGTGCTCAGAATAGCTCTTGGGCACACTGAATATATAGTGTTTTAGGTCGTAGAAAAATGCTTCTAAACATGTATTTGTGCATTTTTATTACATTGATTATGATCGATTGTTTAATATGCATGAGCTGTATTGCCCTACCAATGATCCTTTCTGGGAAATTTCTCTATTGTTTCTACACTGATTCCTTGAACTTTTGGTTCATTATGTCAAATTAGAGGAGACCCATGGATACTCCATGCCCATCCCTTGTTAGAAGTACAAGGATACAATCCTCTTGAGAAATGCAACTGAATTTATTTACCATGAAAAGTCTGCATAGTCTCCTGCGCCACGGTTGACTGGTGGGCTATTCAATTGCAACGTGGTTGAGCTGCTCCTTCAAAATGTCGAAGGACATGTCACTCACTTCCATTGCATTGTGGATCCACCTATCCGTTGGTATAAGGGTCAGGCCGGAGGCCTGTCCATCAAGTTTTGGATTACAAAGAGTGCCGTCAGTGGCTCATTGGGGAGAGAAAAGATTACACCAGGAGTTAGCTACATAATGACATTCATTCGACCAACGGTACTTCCAGAGTTGTGCGTCATGCTTGCACGCTGTTTTGAGGCTGTTCATGGAGGGGGCTAGTTCGCGGAAAACTACATCATGTCGATGCTTCCATAGATTCCAGCAGCAGAGATGGAGTAGGGTGGTGTAGTGATCTAGAGGAACTGCACTAGGCTTGGGCACTTCCCAGATTTTTTTCACAGATGGCATGCGGGCTGAATCAAAACCCATGTGTCCCCAAAAGGCGGCGGCAAAAGGGCACTCAAATATCAGGTGTTGCGGTGTCTCTGGTGCTTGACGGCAGATCTCGCAAAAGTCTTTTTTTTTGGTAATAGTATTCTGTATTTACTGCCATGGCTTCCATTATGTTCAGAACTGCGGTTAGAAATAGACCCCAATATGTTCAGGTCTTGTCTTGTATTTCCTCCGTTTCAAAATATATGTAGTTTTGGCTTTGTACACTCAGCTGCATATATTTTGAAACGAACGGAGTATCATTGGATGTCTAGGGTGCTACCGCCAACCTAAAGAATACTTTTAGAGAACTAGGCGGGCGTGGCATGTTTTGTTCCTCACCGCTCGTGATCTTGGATCATCCCAATTCGCAAAAGAAAAACTGGAACGACCACTCCACAGTTACACACGCCACCCAGATCGTCAATGCGTACCAACGCTGATAGGATTGATCCGAATGATGCGAGCAGCTCCTCGATCGAGGAAGGCAGTGCCGGTTAGGTCGCCTCGGGTTTGATATGGCAGCTCCGAACCATGCACAAGAGCCCAAGAACAACGCGATGTTGTGCCGAAGAACACTGACGGTGCATAACTGACTGTAGACCTCGACACTACTGGACCTCGAAGATCTCGATCTCGGTGGCGACGCAGTCTGTGACCTCCAGGATGAGCTCCTGCTCCATGCCGTCCACGTGCGACAGAATTTGCATGAGCTTGGTCAACCGGTCGGGTCGGACGTTCTCATCGTCTGGTTCGCTGTTGACGCCTGGTGGGTCATTGAATGTTAGCTCGCAATGAAAGTGTTGTTACGCACGCATATGCAAGCGTTGCTCGCAGTAGATTCTCACTTAGTTCATTTCGTTCACACGTATTACACGGTGGGTTCTATTATTGTCTCTTGCATCTCAACATTTTTTACGACTTAGAACCATTTCTATATATTAGCGCGTATAAATGCAAATATCCACTTGGTAAAACACGCGTCAAACACCTTTTCTTCGTCAAATTTCAACTTCCATGCAAACAATTACTCCCTCCATTTGAAAATATACGCAGCTCTGGCTTCGTACCAGGTGTACCTAGACAAGCATATGTCCCGATTCACAAAACATTATATGAATCTAGGCACCCAGAAACATAGTCAGAACTGCATATATTTTGAAAACCAGAGCTAGTAGTAATAAAAGAACAAAGATATTCATTCTCAAGGCCAAGAATCCACATTGATCGAGCACCAAAAAATATTTCCACCATTGATTGCTCTAATTACAATGGCCTAGATTAAAATACGGGTCTCATAAATATCTATATTCAATTGAATAGATGAGTCCGTATCAAACTCAATTCGAAATACATATAACATCAGGAATAAAAAAATATATAAATATGAAAACAATTTTCCAAAATATTACAAGGCGAAATACCTAAATAAAAAACCACTGGAAAATGCAGCACATAAATAGTTAAAATTCAGATCAAAGTACCTTCTAAGCAATTAAGTTTTGTAACTATTGATAGTGTAGGAGCATATGATGCGTCGTTTGAAGTTATTTTTTTGCGAGAAAAATTAGCTTGATGGCTGCATATTACATCTTCTTGGTACGACATAGAGGACCCGGTGACATGAACACCCACATAGATAGTAATCGCCACGATTTCCATATAGTGCTTTCAGCCTTTGTACAACATCACAGGGATTGTGATTTCAGCCTTTGTTTACTTACAAACATTTTTCCAGATTAAAGTTCCACACAATTGCTGGGCCAAAAACAAGCAAAGAAGTCATCTATCCATGGCATAAACAGGAATGAAGCATTGTATCCTAAAAAGGACTTTTTTTTGAGGATATCCTAAAAAGGACTGATAAGGCAATGTAATGTATAAAACTAGATTTCCCACTACTAGAAAGCCGAATATCCCTGTGGGCCAAAACCCA
>LAPY01001016.1:45739-62165 GCA_000970635.1 Eragrostis tef | reverse complement strand
CGTGGCCGCCGCGACGACGCTCGACGAGTGGCGTTGTTGTTGGATCTGACAGGTCGTCACAAGGTGCAAGGAGGAAACGACCAAGCAGGAGGCGGACGGTGCAAGAGACAAGGGAATGTGAGTGCGTGAGCTAGTGAGCGATGGATATATAGGTTGGACGAGTGCGGGAGAGCATGCGCGCACGAGGGAGCACGAGCGTACTGTATCCGCTGTAGCGCGGCGGATTTATCTGCGATCACGGGCATATATGACCATCAGACAGACACTAGAGAGAGAGAGAGAGAGAGAGAGAGAGAGAGAGAGAGAGAGAGAGAGAGAGAGAGAGAGAGAGAGAGAGAGAGAGAGAGAGAGAGAGAGAGAGAGAGAGAGAGAGAGAGAGAGAGAGAGAGAGAGAGAGAGAGAGAGAGAGAGAGAGAGAGAGAGAGAGAGAGAGAGAGAGAGAGAGAGAGAGAGAGAGAGAGAGAGAGAGAGAGAGAGAGAGAGAGAGAGAGAGAGAGAGAGAGAGAGAGAGAGAGAGAGAGAGAGAGAGAGAGAGAGAGAGAGAGAGAGAGAGAGAGAGAGAGAGAGAGAGAGAGAGAGAGAGAGAGAGGCGCTGTGCTTGTTGTTTGGTTGCGGAGAGGATTGTAGCAGTGCATGCGGGATGCCCCGGAGCGGCTGGCACGCGTTCGCACCTGCTCCCGTGAACGAACGATCGTCGAACATGCATGCATGACAGCATGAGCGGAGGAAAGATTTTTTTTTTGGTTAACTGGCAAACATCGGCAGAACAATATATGTCACCAACTCCCTGCTGTCACAACATGATCGGTTTCGCCATGTAACCCGAGATCTATGTTTGGTTCCAGATTGGAAGAGAAAACATACAGGGGGCATGGAGCGTGCAGAAGTGGAAGAAGTTTTTGTCAAGGGAAATCTTGATGTCGTGAGAAAAACTATCGGAGGTCATTCGTAAACCCACACTTTTTTTGAAATCTTGGATTCTTTTTTTTTGCAAATTCTAATAATTAAAATTAGATAAAATTTACGGTGTGTTTATTGAAATTCTCACAAATTGACGGCTATCCTCAATTCTTTTGGGGAAATTTGGGCTGATAAATGAATTTTAATGACCTCCCAGTGGTAAACTGGGCATGCAAGAAATATCATAAATTTGCCGCCGGTATTCTTTTTACAGGTCTGTGACCTCTCGTAGGCTTGTTGTTGACTGCATTCACATTGGAAGAGGATAGGGTACCCAAGAGGATTCCAAGAATTGCTTATTAGATAGTGGAATTATGTTGCCTGTTTTTAGGTTTGAGTAGCAGGAAGCCAATGACGGTTTCCCCTTAAAACGACTAAAAGAAGCAAGATAGATATCTTATGATTCTGATCTCCATATTTACGGCATATTATGTAAAACTCCAAGAGGGTTCAAGATCAAGAGTTATATACAGATTAAAATCTTATGAAGTCCTTACGCGAACAATAGACCAGGCCTAGCTAGTTGGAATTTATAGTATCGCTAGACAAAGTCCTTACGCGAAATTTTAGTGTACACTGATTCACACCCCCCCCCCTTGGTGTCTGGATCCTTCCAAGGTTTGCACTTAGCACCTAACTCAGACCCCCCTGCATGGGGGACGGCTTGCCCGTTACATGACATTGCTTTTCATGTATGTGTCGGTTGCTTTCTTGGACATCTTCTAATTTTGGGCCTGCTCGACTACTTTATTTTTTCTGTTGTTGGGCTGTTTTTTTTTTGTGTTAAGGGTTGTATGATGTGGGCTGAATTTGATGTTAATTGGGCTGTATTTTGCTACTAAATGGGCTGTGCTGATGCAGTTAAATGGATATAGCCAATCAGGACTAAATTGGGCGTTGAGTACCATCCGAGCAACGGAATTTCATAACAGACCAGGCCCAACAAGGCTACTTCCTGCAAGTGAATTATGATATTTTTTGGGCAATTTAGAGACAAAAACAATCGTCATAAAGTAGAGACAAAGCAAGATTTGTCCCTAAAAATTTGAATTCGTCCTAAAACCTGGATAGGGACGTGTGATAGTTCGCGCTTTATGGCATTTCATGATTTCAACGAGCAAACTAATCCAATCCCTTTCTAGATTTCTTCTATCACGGGTGGTACGAGTTCGTAGTCAAACAAAAATACATTACAAGGGTCATTGTGTGATGATTTTCCATGTTTGTGACAAGTATGAATCGTCATAGAAGCCATGGTTTCTGGTAGTGAAACTTACCTTGTGCTGCAGCAGTCTCAAATGGGAGGGATATTTATAGAGCTAACCTCAATAGCTATACGTTACAATGGAGAAACTAGGCACTTGCACTCTGTCACAAAGTTTTTGTAATATATGGCGCTATTGTCATAATATGCGACTATCAACAACATATGATATAATGCTCAAAACCTTTATCACATACTCTTTAGTCGTCATATTGTCATCGTATAATACGACAATCCGATTGACACAATATATTTTAAAGATGTTAAATATTGCACTAGACATGAATATGACTTAGGATATGAAAGAAAGAGGTCATACTCATCCATGTGTGCGTAAGAAGCTGAAGTCGCATATATGAATCTTCATGGTATAGGATGTGAAGCAAAACAACAATGATCATTAAGCAAGACAGTAAATTATATCCTATAGCACCACTCTTTTCTTTTCGTATATTAGCCTACTTAGTGTTTATATGATAATATCAAGATAATATACTACCACTTTAATAACCAATTGTAGTGCTAGTTACCTGTCCACCGGCCATGAAGCATGATTAGTGAGTCCTGTTGTCGATGGAGTATCTAGGATAAACTATTTGAAGTTATTGGATTTTGGATTCATCTAATATATTTTGTAAAATTCAATCATTGATCGGATTTGTACTAGCTTTAAACTACTATAGAGTTATTTAATTTCTCTCTTTTTATTAAGAAACCTGAACAACCGCATCTTGCTACCATAATTGTACTTACTTTTGAGTTCAAATACAAGTCGAATTAGTTATTCAATGTGGCAGATTCTTTTTCCTAATCATTTGTATCAAATATAGTTTGGTGAAAGGATGTATCATCCGCTCGAAACTATTGATATATGTTTATCACTTCACACCTTTTTTCCTATGTTACGTTCTTAATAGTACTATTCCTTTGTTCTTCTCCTTCGGGTAATGTGGCTTTTAGTTCACATAAACGGAAACTGTTTTATTGATATGCATGTAAATTGTCTGATTCTATAGCACTGATCTTTCTCTTTTTCTTTTCAAAATTTGCCGCGGTACAATTTCATTGCAGGGTAATGATTGTTATACTACTCCTTCCGATACAAGCCACATGTTCTTTTGTTTTCGCACGCCTGAGAATTTCTTGTCTTCTTCCCAGTAATGCATGCATAACATTACTTTGTTCTAGGCTTCTGTATTAATCGAGTCGTTTTGTTCTTTAAATCTTAGTTCCTAGATTTATCTGCACAAATACCTCGCACCTCTTAACTCTGGTGTCCATGATTGATGAAGAGGATGAGATAAGCATAAATTTCTGTTCACTTTTTACCATCCTGGTTGGATTCTTCTCTCATACTATATGGCTCGTAGTTCCCATGGGTGCATGTCATGCCACTTCTTTTTGTATTGACCATACTTTTAGTGACATTCGCTCCATTACTTAAACTGAAGTACTCAAGGAATATTTTGGGAAAAGCTACTGTTCAATTTTATGCTTAATTTACCGCCATCAAGCCCTGCTAATATAAAAATTAAACTAGGTAGGCTACCGTAAATTCTATGCCAAAAAATGACCACCATTAAACCGTGCCAAAAATTCGACATGCCACAAAAGCCGGAAATAAAATTGGCAGCCATGATTTGGCTGAATAGTAGGATGGAAAATTAACGAGGTAACTAAATGCCTGCCAAAATGTATAGGAGAAGCACTAAAATATTTGCGCAAAGCTCAAAAGTTGTGGACAAATTCCATTGTGTTAAAATATGCTTTTGACTATACTCTAATTAGGACATAGATCAGATAAAAAATTGTAGGAAGAAGATCAATAAAGAAATATCTTTAAATTTTTGTATAGTTACTCTGCTGAACATGAACTTTGTACCTCTTGACCAGAAAGAAAATTTTAAAACCTTTATGTATTTTATCATTAAATGATCTGATCTATTACAACAGTAGATGGTTATTGGGGTATGCCATGGAGCTGCAGCTCAAAATGTTTTGTGAAAGATTGATATATATGTAGGTGGCGAAAAGTCATAAATGAAATATACGGTGGATGCTACTTCAGTTTCTTTGCATGGCTATTTGGAAACATATTGATAACCATGATCGAACTAAAAAATTAATAAAAATATTGGACAATATAGAGACAACCTAGATAGTTGGCTTTTGTCATGGTGTCGAATGTGGCATGGTTCGCTTGACAACAAACCCAAAATTCAAAACAACATATCTATTACATGTCCAGTGATTGTTGATAAGGGTGTCACTTCGAGTTTTCCTTCCACCGCTACCTCTTTCTCATTCCAAAATTTGGCACATTAAATGCTTCAAAAAGCACCAAATCGAGCTGTAAATATATTATGGTGCATTAAATGCTTCGATGGTATTTATTTGCACAAAGCAGGCCCCACCATCATCTGACACAAGTTTTCTGTACCATCTCCTAATCAAAAGACCCTTCATATATTAAACCGTTCCACTACTCCATATCAAAGCCTCACAAGAAGTGGATGGACTAACAAAGGCTAGATAGGATTAGTTTCTAGGCCTAAGTTTGATCCGATGGAACAAAAGAAAAGGGCGCCGGAGGAATGGAACTGTGTGCACAATAGTGATGATCTCGAAATTGTCGAGTCAGAGCCACTGCGAAATATGCTGCCTACTGGGTCTCCACCCCTTCAGGTGAAGTTTTCTAACTTGAAGACTCAGCTTTTTTACTGGTTTGGTTTTCCTTATTTTTCCAATCAAAAGTATACTAGTTTATTTTTTATTTTATTGATTATGAATCAACGTTGAATCTAGAATGTTTGGAAATGAACAATCAAAACTACAGTGAGGATTTAGGTCAGTTTTGTTGGAATTCTTACTGCTGATTCCACACAGAAACCATAAAATCCCTAGGAATGTCCTTTCCCACTTGCTAGAAGATGTAGACATACGAAATAGGCCCTTAGCTAGCTTTGATTTCTTAATTTTTTTTTGCTTAACAGTTTTCATGTGATTTTGGGTGGTACGTATTATTTTGATGCATGACCTAGTTTCTATCAATCATGATCTATATAAAGTAACCTTTATTTGAACCATTTTATTTTACGCTTGCTTTTGATATGGTTTGTATATGTTGTACGGATAAATGGTATCTACAGGAAATTATCTTAAACAAATCTACAGGAACAAATTTGAACTTACCAGAATAGGAATTTATTGCAGATAGTAGAACCATAAATGTATGCCAAACATATACCTTTTTTAGCTACTACTGTCACACTATGGATCTAAAACTTCTAGTCATGGAGACGTGTACGTGGTTGAGCAATGTGGTTTGGTATAATTCTGCATATGTTAATTGTATTCGTAAATAACATTCCAACCATGTCAAACTTTGAAAGAACTTTGAACTTATTAATGAAACCAGAATACCAGGCATATTCTAGGCTATACTATCGAGATAAACGAAAAGTACTATATGACATTCACAGAAATTGTTGGTCTGGGTCTTACACAATATTCCCCGTGTTCCCACTGAGTTGATTATAAACCCAAACTTTGTTCACAAAAGAAGCTTGACTTGGATTTGGACTTTGAATTATCTCTCATTTGTGACCGACCATTGAACTTGTACTAATCTCACATTTCTTGTACTTATATATACACCATAATTTGCTTCCTCTCTAGCATGCTGACAAAGGTTTCATAGCACACACCGAAACCTGTATTACATCACCTCCGTCCGTAATGATAACATCCGATGTCACCACCACCTGTACACCTCCTCTTACTTTTAACCAGTTTCCACTTTGCCTTCACTGCCTTTCTAGCATGCCCATATAAAGTTTTCATATAAGCCACCTCAACCATGTATCACCTCCAAGCCACCACCTGTACACTTCCTTGTGCTTTTATTCAATTTCTACCTTGTCTCTATTGTACACTCAAATACTTGTGGAAGTGCAATTTGTAGGGGCGTGGCAAATATTTCATGATACTTGATCAATTGTCCTGACTTCACTCGATGGACACCAACAAAGCAGTGAAACTTTGAAGAGTGCAAACTAATCTTGGCCTAAAAATCCGAGTGTACCTTAATTTATGAGTTTGCTATTTTATTTGTCACTGCAAAATGTGCTTTATTCAGGATCCGCCATCGCAAATAATTAAATACAAAACAGCTGCGATAGGGAGGCCTCCAACTCGCTGCCACGGTCCCAGGCCAGCACGTACGCATCCGATCGATAGGACCTTGGCTTGCAGCACGCAACGGCTGGGAGCTCATCCTGCTCATGTCTTGGCTCGCCTCTGCATCAAGCGGCGCCCATGTCCTGCTGATCCAACGAGGCACCGAGCCGCCGAGGGCTACTCCTTTGGCTAGCGAGCCGGCGACTTGCATCGTTAAAGGGAGTCCAGGCGTTGCGACAGGGAGAGAGTCCACGGTATGTCCATATCCATGCATGACAACCAGCAATGATTGAAGATGTCATTTTTTTTTCTGTTAACCATCAATGATTGATGATCAAAGGAGGAAGACATAGGAAAATGGGTCTTACTGTCTCCGCCATCCGTTGACTAGTCAACTATGAAATATATGGGTATCAGTTGCAACATCAGTAGCGTACATTAGATTAGACATTTTGCGATGGTAGATCTCGGACTAGGTATTTGTAATGGCATACAACCAATAGTCCCTTAGTTTATTCACAAGGAAAACTATGTTAACAATAACAGTTATATAGAATGAGTGCGGATTTTGTCCCATGCCCTGCTGATCCAACGAGGCACCGAGCCGCCGAGGGCTACTCCTTTGGCTAGCGAGCCGGCGACTTGCATCGTTAAAGGGAGTCCAGGCGTTGCGACAGGGAGAGAGTCCACGGTATGTCCATATCCATGCATGACAACCAGCAATGATTGAAGATGTCATTTTTTTTTCTGTTAACCATCAATGATTGATGATCAAAGGAGGAAGACATAGGAAAATGGGTCTTACTGTCTCCGCCATCCGTTGACTAGTCAACTATGAAATATATGGGTATCAGTTGCAACATCAGTAGCGTACATTAGATTAGACATTTTGCGATGGTAGATCTCGGACTAGGTATTTGTAATGGCATACAACCAATAGTCCCTTAGTTTATTCACAAGGAAAACTATGTTAACAATAACAGTTATATAGAATGAGTGCGGATTTTGTGTCCACGGGGTCAAGTGCCCATGCGATTCTCCTGCCGATGGATTTCCTTGATGCGTGAAGATTCATTTTCCTGTCTGCAAAGTCATGGTGCTTAATATTTGATGCGATACAGTAGTCAACCTACACCCACCAATCGTCCAGTCTTTTCAACCATTCGTTGCAGCTTTTTGGCTCTGCAACCACATTCTGGATCCTGAGAAACGAAGTGACAGATCCGTAGTACTACAATGATTCGATAGGAAAAGGCAACGGCCATGCAACAAAGCAAGAATAAAAAAATGCCTTGTGGTTTGTTTTCCTGGTGCCCATGAGTGTTATTCATCGAAGTTTTATTATCTAGCATTTGATTAGAATATTTGCTGTAATTCCAAATAAAAAAGATTAATCCCTTTTAGGGCAAGGCCAATGTATGAAGACCGTTCGGTCATTATGAGTGGATTCCATAGTCAGTGGACTTTAGTTAAAAAACATCTCACAATGCTATGGTTTCTGGTGGATCCCATACTGAATAAAACTATTATTTCCATGTATTGACTCTTCTTATCACTCCTTCTCGATCTGTTGCTTGTTGGATTTGCTACTGTTGCTTTCTGATGTACTTCTACTACTTCTCACACTCTCTTTTCCATGATCTACTGTATTGTGCTGCATCTTAGTACAGAATGAGATGGTATCATTGTTTGACTATCTGCTGCTTTGATTTTCAGTTGCAACATAATTCGATTTGGTTTGGGAAAACATCTAGCAATAGTCATTGGTGTCTGATGATCTTGATCCTGGTGACACAATTGTTTGTGGCATGCCATTGTTTACTGATTTTCTGACGCACTGCAGCTGCATGCTTCTTGTAGGGTATAAAATACTAGTATGTTTGCAGCAGGTCTGATCAAAATAAAATACTAGTATGTTTGCAGCAGGTTCGGTGTAGGATATAAAATATGTCATTGACAAAAGAACTGACCTCGAAAAAACAATCAGTCATTGGAATTAAATAAATTTAAGAACAGTGTATTGCAGCTTTACACCCTACTACCGATTGACCTGACAACCGGTCCTATGCGTAGGGCAGATTACAGAAGATCATTAGGTGATAAGAATGATGAAGGTGCAGGAAATTCATAGAACAAAAATTGGTACCGAGTGCCATAACGTGGATATATTAAGAGTGTAACATAGATCTCACTACACGATTGGAGTAGCTAAAGCTAGTACTACCTCCGTTTTTGTTTTGTAGTCGTTTGGACAAAAAACTTAGTGCAAATTTGCACAAGACATCATGTCCTAACGACATCAAAATAAAACTGGAGGGAATACTTTGTAAAGAATATTTGGGGTGCACGTGTGATAGGTTCCTCTACATAATAGGCCAATAATATAACTTTTTGTTCTTTGAAAGTGAAAAAATCTAACCGTCTGTACAAATATGCAATAAAACTAAGAAAAAAAGGACCCTTGAGAATGAATTAAGTGAACAACGTTATGCAACTATGCATTAATTGCTTTGAACCAGTGGTATATGTTATCTTACCATTTCTTTTTTACTTATTGCTGTGTTTTTGTTTAATTTTGGTAAGACCAAGTGGGAAGTTACTTTCATTTCAATTCCACCATTTACAATATAATACATACAAATAGAAATATTCAATAATAAAGAAAAATTCGACATGCGAGGGGCAAGCCGTTCCCGTGGCATTTTGTTAAGAAGAAGACCTTCTCATGCAAGCCGGAAAACCCTCCAACCCCTCCTCCCCACCGTTACACCGGGAGCCGCAAGGAACACACACAGATATTTCTAGTTTTCTACATGTACTAAAATACTATTATCTATAAACAGGCAACAATGTCAGCTAATTAAATTTGTTGAATAGAAAAGTAAGTGCAAGTGTTAGCATAACTACATTCTTATTGAGTAATTTCTTAACAGCTTTGTTATGTTTGTCTTCACAACAGCAATACGATGAAGATATAGGTGGGACGAGAGAGAAATTGCAGCTGCCTTCGAGTGTTCGATCTGGCCCATTGGGCCTACAGTTGACAAAAGGCACTTCCTTTGTCAACAGAATCCAAATAGAGCTTGATCAAGCTTCCAGAGAAAAGGGAGCAGACCCCACAATTAATGATGCTGACGGTGGTATTGAAGAAACAAGATCTACTACAGAGACAACATTGAAGGCTTCTCAATTTCCTGCTTCCACCAAGCCGGAAAACCCTCCAACCCCTCCTCCCCACCGTTACACCGGGAGCCGCAAGGAACACACACAGATATTTCTAGTTTTCTACATGTACTAAAATACTATTATCTATAAATGCAAGTGTTAGATAATTAAATTTGTTGAATAGAAAAGTAAGTGCAAGTGTTAGCATAACTACATTCTTATTGAGTAATTTCTTAACAGCTTTGTTATGTTTGTCTTCACAACAGCAATACGATGAAGATATAGGTGGGACGAGAGAGAAATTGCAGCTGCCTTCGAGTGTTCGATCTGGCCCATTGGGCCTACAGTTGACAAAAGGCACTTCCTTTGTCAACAGAATCCAAATAGAGCTTGATCAAGCTTCCAGAGAAAAGGGAGCAGACCCCACAATTACTGGTGTTGACCGTGGTATTGAAGAAACAAGATCTATTACAGAGACGCCATTGAAGGCTTCTCAATTTCCTGCTTCCATTTTACAAATTGGGTCCTGGGAGGTTAATTTCTCCACTTAATTAAAAATGCTTGTTTAATAGTGATTACTATTTTCCCCAACTTGATACATACCTATGGTGCATACTAACCTTACAATAATTTATTGTATGCACCTATGCATTCTCATGCTTAAATAACAATAGATTATCGTTTCTGGCCATTCCTGTTTTCACGTTGACCTCTTCTTCCCCGAACTGTTGCAAACGGACAAGAGGGGTGATTCCGTCCCTTCCCCAGATGCTCCAGTGAGTAACTATCAGGTCAGGGATTCGCCCTTGTAATGTAGTAGCTTTAAGTTCTCGGAATAAATTGGAGCCTTAGTAGTCTGTCGCCGTCGTCGTCCTTGATCGGTGGTTTCTCTGGCAAGGTGCCGGTCTTCCTTCCTTGCTGATTCCTTCGTGGATATTGGTGTTATATCGTTTGTCTTTCCCATCGGGTTTAACTCTCTGGTGGGTGTTCCTCTATCTCCTTCCTTGTTCTTTGTTCTTAAAGTGTAGGTACCATGGAGTGGTAGTGGCGGCGACCAGCGAAGTGTTGGCATGAGGATCCTTAATGGCGCTGAATGGGTTTATCACTTTCAAGTTGATCGCCATTTTTTTCCAAGGGAACTCCTTAGGGTCTTGCCTGGTGTTTCTTCATCTAGCTCCACGAATGTGGCGTGTTCTGCTTCTACCTCTATCTGGTATTTGCCTGAGGCATCAGCCGGGTGAGCCATCGGCTTGTCAATTGACAACCATGAAGAGGCCCCCTTCCGACCTTGCCCTGGAGTTTCACTGCCTGGCTCTGTCGAAATAAGAGGCACCTTCAATGGAGCTCCCTCGCTTGGTTTTCTTGGCTACAACCTATCTCCACGATTGGGATTCGGTGTCAATGCAGTGGTCTTATTTCTCGTCGAAAGTGGTGGATTCCTCATGAGGCCCTATTTGTAATTTCCGCTTTTCATTTATGCCCTAAATATGGTTGGTTTACATATCCAATTGTAAGTGTGAGGGTCCATCCAAAAAAAGGATAAGAGGCTATATATGGAAATAACATCGTTCATGGAGGCCAAAGGATCAACAACATGCTACAAGATGTTGAAGATGGATGTAGCAGTGTACCAAATCGCTACTTAGATGTCATATAGTCCACAACCTTTGTGCATGCCTATGACGTCTGATGTCCTTGCATAGACATGTGTGGAGAGGGAGAGTTGTGTACAGGTGCTCAACATCAAACTTGCCATTCGTGTTGATTCCTATACTACTAGTTGTGCAACATTGTGTCTAATATTGGCGAATTTTTCTGTTTATCCATCACATGTACATAAGCGACCCTTTGGAACACAAAACGTATCCTCACTATCATACGACAACTCATCATGTGCGGCCATCACATCATTTCACATTCGAAGGTCCCATATTCCCCCTCTTTTCGGACACTGCAAAATTAACATATTTATTAAGAAGAGGAGAGCTTGATACAACCGACATAACGCCTTACCATAAGGTTTGTGGCATGGTAGAAACACACCGGAACCTAAACCAACTACTTGCCATGCGGATCGGACGACGTGACACCCTACCTACAACCAACACATGTCAGATATTACTCATATTGCAATGAAACCCGACGAAACCAACAACTCGTCTTGATCCCAGAGTGATGCCGCTTCCATGAATCGCGAGGCTACGGTGGTGGATGCTGTATATTAAGAGTTCCCGAAGATCCATATGTTCTGCTCGTTCCATATCCATCATGTACAAAGGAGTACCATGGTGTCAAAGGAATGACATTGGGGCTTTGGTACTAGCTTTATACTTAGAAGCCACCACTTTACGAAAATGTCAAATGTTGAAGGTGTGAGCGACTAAAGCCTGGCTCGATGGATAAGTAGTAGGTTATCTAGAAAACCCAGTTGCTACGAGCAAAAAAGGAGGCGCATGATCCATGGTTTGGTAGCCCATGACTATATAACCTCTTGGATGTGCAACAATGACTATGTAGGACAAGTTAGTTAAAGAATTTGCACTTCATGAGGACACATGCCTTCCATAGAAGGTGGAGCCAATCATGTAGACACCCATAGATGACCATTTCTAGATAAAAGCATCCAAGTGACTCTCCTAAAGTGTTATGCACTGGAGACGGTCCCCAAGGTACAAGTATTCAAGTTTCATCTTGACCGTGAGAGCTCTTTTTGTGTCATAAACCCAACGACAATTCTCTAGCGCTTCCTAGATGGTGCGCTTATTGCATATATTCGAGATGGGATGGCAAGGAGGCTAGGCGCCCTCAGGTCAATCGACTGGACATCCAATCATCTTCTCCTTCAATCAATATAAAACTTATCCTTTTGAGTATCATTCCCATATGGATCAAGCTTTGGAGATAAATGATCCTCAAATGGCAACTTTTGCTCTATCTCCTGCAATGAGACCTATGGTCACCGATATTTATGTGTTGTGCTTCACCCAAAATATATGTTACCACTCTCACTATCTTTGCCGCCACCACCAATCCCTAGGGCATCACCATCTCGTTTAATCTGAAATATGATTCATGATCAAACTCCGCGTGCTTTTAAGGGTATTCATGAAGTAGTAGTTCATGAGGGAAGTTGTGAATTTTTTTGGCTGCCTATCATGGGCCCACCATCGTCCATTCTATACAATGCAACCCACAAAATTAGAAGCTACGGGCACCTATTCCAGGGCTCTTTTCTTGTTCCTTATGTCCCAGTAGACCCACTCCCAACTTTCAACGATACTATCTCACAATTCTAGATCCTGCTGCCACACAATGCCAATGTGGCAAGTGCACATACGAGCCAACAATTCACACACACATGTTTTGAAGTTTGTAAAATACTTGTGGGGCCCGGAACATAATACACGTGATCAATGGTGAAATGTTTTCAGAGAGGCATATCAAGTATTTACCAACTTTAGTTTACCGTTTTATTTTTGCATCTAACTATCTTGACTTTTTCTTTACAGTGGAAATCAAGGTATGATGGGGATCTTGTAGTAAAATTTTACTATTGGAGGAATAAAATGGCTTGGGAGATGCTCAGTGAAGGTCTAAAGAGAAAGATTGAGATAAACTGGGCAGATATATGTGCCCTTAAGGTAACATGCCCAGAGGGTGGACCTGGGACCATGGATATTATGGTATGTGAACATATAGTGTTATACAAAGTATTTCTTTACAGATTTTTTTTTATTTCTTCCATTGTGAGAGTGATGTGTTTAATGCATGAATGCATGTTACCATAAACTCGAGGATCCTTGCACTTCTTTTTTAGTCCTAACATTCTGTTGTTTAGATGTCTGAGAAACCAAAGTTTTACCGAGAAACCAACCAACAACCACGGAAGAATACCTCATGGCTGATAACCACAGATTTTACTGATGGACAAGCGAGTATCCACAGGTAAACATGGGATAAATAAGTAGTTATGTATTACTTATTTTGAATTAATTCTAGCTATTACAAACAAAGATTTTTTCAAGATGCATGGTACACAGACATTCTTTGCTCTAGGTCACTAACTGAAAGTTTAAGGGAAATTGTTGTGGGGATAAGTTTTTGTAGTCGGACAACAAAATTTTCTAGAAACTATGTCAACTTTCTTCATAATTTGGAATCATGGCATAGACATCCATCAGGTTATTTAAACATTCCCCCCTCTCATTTGCTGATTTACACTGTATAATCAATTACTGGTGAAAATGTTTGTTAGTAAATCCTAGAATATGAGATGAGCAGTATGGGCCACCATAATAAGAAACGAGAATAACTTATTAGACCCAGTATTTATAGAGAGAACTAAACGGTATTCGTATACATAAGGTACTATATTGCAATGCAAGGTTTCACAAATGTGGTGTTTTTTTTTTCAGAAGGCATGTTTTGCAGTGTTCACCAGGAATTTTGAAGGAACACATCGTGAAACTCCTCTCTAGTGACCGTCGTCTCTATTCATTGAGTCAGAAAAACGATACTGATCAGGAGAATCCTTGTCTTGGACAAAGGCATTCAGAGCTTGTAGTTCCTGAGACTTCCAGAGCTCAAGATTTACATAGCCGTTCTAATGATCACCAGCAATTCGGGGAGACAGTTCTCACATCAATTGGAACTAATGTTGGAGTAAATAATAATGGACAGCAGAATGACATGCCTATATTCGTTCCAAGCTCAGGTAAACTTCATAAATCAGAACATTAATATTAGTATCTGTACTACCCGTGATTACAAAAAAGGGGGTTAATTTCAGGACCACAAGTTACGTTATCTTCCCATGTGCATCGGAACCAAAATTTATTCCAGAAAAATTTCTACATCCTCTAAGTCAGAATACATTGTACAGAGTTTGCTTCGGTGGTCCCCATTTAGGAAATTTAATGATCTTCAAGCTTAAACATTATTGAGAAGTTAAACTGGATAGAAGCAACAAATATATGGAATCATACCTATGTTTATCAATTTATCAAATGAATAAGTGAACCATCCTTTAGGTTCTATCTCTAAAATCTTCTTGGGCTTTCAATTTTCTATCAACTGAGTCCATGGTAATTCTTTAAGAAACTATAAACAACTATGCTAACTTTGAACCAAGTACCAGCGCAAAATCAGCACTCCAATGATATGTGAAGAATTAAAATTTTAATCCTGTAAATTTTTCTGTCTGCGGTTGATTGCTACAATATATGATTCGTGTAATAATGAAAATTCACACAAAGTACTGCATTATATCAATTCATATTTCATGCAATCTGATGACTCTTTGTGTTCCTTTTTCAGTTCCGGTCTGTTTCTCTTTCATCACAGGTACTTCTTCAGGTGGCTCCCAACTGGACATGGACATGTTGAGCTGCAACATTTCGTCCTTCCAAATGTCGGCTCACCAGATCGAACTTAACATCGCCAATGACCCAACCATGAATGACACTGTTGACTCCGTGATGATAAGCCCAAGCAAACGACCCCGATGGAACCTTTTTACCACCATCGGTGGCTCTTCAAGCAGCCCATTTAGTCCAGAGAGTGTAAGAAAGTTCATCAATGAGACTCAGTGGGCCAATCAGGTAATCCGTTCACGAATTCTGTTAACCTACTCGCTCTGATATTGTTTTTTGAATTAGATGTCTTGCGCGATTGATTTGTCCAGCTATGCTTACAATAACAACACCCTGACCTTCCAGCCTATGAATCAATGGAGCCCGCCAAGCAATGTTCAAGCTACATTGGCTGCAATGGAGCTTGAAAAGTTATCCCATGATCTCCTTAGCGACATCGACATTGAGCCCACGGACGTGGCCGAAGAAGCGATTGTCATGTCAAAGGTTGAATCCCTCGCCAGTTTACTGCACCAAGCCGATGCAACATCCAAGCCGCAGAGCTCTCAGGCCAGCAATGCTGCTGCTCCTCCATACGTTGAAGCTGAAGTAGCAACCCAGGTGCTCGACATGGTTCCTACGGGACGAAGCGCCACCAGCTCCAGCGGCAACACTGGCGAAGGTGACAACTCCCTGCCGCCGCCGACTCTCATGTAAAGGGTGCAGGAACAAGGGGTGGGCATCGAGATGGACATGGCGTCTCTGCCTGCGCGCATCTCCCTCCCTTTCTGCCCCTGATATACATGGTGTGCCCATACTGTATGCGAAGATCATACACATACAGTACATGGAGTAGGCAGTACTGTCGTCTATGAGTCTAGAACTCTACACAAAATAACGTTCTCGTGACTTTGATATTAGATGGAGGACTCGGGTCTTTTTTGTTCTCAAATAAGGCCAGGTTCTGTGTTTGACAAAGATGTGGACACCAATTCGTGATGGCTCTTGAGTTATGGTAACAATCAGTACAAGACGGTGATGGTGGTACTTGCTTGTGTTCAAGCTGTCATTTTATTGGATCATATAAGGTTATCCGTTGAATTTATTTTCCTTAGGACAGATGCTCTAGGCATTTTCCGGACACCTTTGGGTAAAAAAGTTGATGACATGTACACGTCCCTTCAACAGCAGCGTCGGCAATATGGATAGTCTGCGTAGTACAACTGACCTGACAGTCTATAATCATTTTAAGCGCACAATATACTTATTACTACCATATAATAGAAAGAACTATATAGTGGTCAGCATCGCTCAAATATCCTGATGTGTCTGTTCTAGAGACTAGTTCCATGCCTCCTAAGTTGCTACTTAATTAAAGGGCCGAGGCTGCTTGTTTATTAGTCCGACGATGTCTGACAAATACCAACTCTCAATAGGCTTCAAGAACCATCTTTATGTATATGCAGACCATGGATGGGGATTTGGGGGGGGGGGGGGGGGGGTTCTT
>LAPY01001015.1:138122-149554 GCA_000970635.1 Eragrostis tef | reverse complement strand
TACATTAAGTATGAAGAATCACTGCAGGCATGGAGTCATCTGGCCGTGATATACACGAGAATATTAGAGCATCCCATACAGCAGCTTGATCGGTACTTTAATTGGTAAGTTTATTCGTATCATTTGGAGTGGAGTTTCCTTTTATTAGTACATGTCACCTCTTATTTTTACTATCCTTTTGTTGTTTATCTGTGCCTTACTAATTGTTAGCTTTATTGTCTTGGTGGATTAGCAAAACATAGAATTAACAAATCTCTACTGTTCATGCATCAACCCTACCATCACCCCCAACCAGCGTATCATGTCATCATTACATATCCAACTATCATTTAAGCCTTTTGATTTTTGAACCTGCATATAATTTTGAATTTCTTATGGTGCTTACATGAATTTTACTCAGCCTCAAGGAATTGGCCTCGGCACGGAGTTTTTCGGAAATACTTACCGCGGAGGAAGCTTCTATGTATGGTGTTACTTCAGAGAATAGTGTTCAGGCTCTTGATGGTGAGGCACAACCTGATGACGCTGATAAATCTGGTCAACCTGAAAATTCATTGAGATTCCCACAGCTAACTTTTCTGTCTTCTGATTTTATCATATTCATAAAAGACTGGTGGTTGTGAGCCATTCAAGATAGGAATGCCTTTTTAAGTGCATTAGAGTATTGTAGAACTCTATTTGTGCAGTTCATGTGGCAGTATAGTCCATCTGAAGTTCTAATAGATTCCAGTTAATCAGTATTATTAGAATGACTGCATGTATCTGAATTCTGAATTGCAACAGGTGAATGGCCAATTTCATAGCCATCTCTAGTTACTGAAGATAATCATTTATTTGACTTTCTGTGGGCTCAATATCTCTCTGTAGATATTTTCATTAAAGCCAGTGAGCTCATGCGTGAGCTAATTATAATTTTGACTCAATAACAATCTTGTTTGGTTAAATTTATGCTAGACATATACTGCATATGGTGGTGTTTAGCAAAGTAGAAACATGTCTTATCCTCAGTAACATGGGCTTGCTTACAAATGTAAATGTAGTCACTACGTTTTGCACCTGCCAGCTATCATTCATTGAGTGTTTCCCTACGTAGCCTTTCTCTCTCATTATTCATTTTTGAATTAGTAACTTCGCACACTGTTTTTGTAACTTTCTACGCCTTATGTTTTTCTACAGACTATTTGAACGAGGTTTGGCATATGTTGGAACAGATTACCGTTCCAATGTGTTGTGGGATGAGTACATTAAGTATGAAGAATCACTGCAGGCATGGAGTCATCTGGCCGTGATATACACGAGAATATTAGAGCATCCCATACAGCAGCTTGATCGGTACTTTAATTGGTAAGTTTATTCGTATTATTTGGAGTGAGTTTCCTTTTATTACTACATATGACCTCTTATTTGTACTATCCTAGTAGCTTTATTGTCTGCTTGGTGGATTAGCAAACCTCTACTGTTCATGCATCAACCCTACCACCACCCCCAACCAGTATACCATTGTCATCATTACATATCCAACTATCATTTAAGCCTTTTGATTTTTGAACCTGCATATAATTTTGAATTTCTTATGGTGCTTACATGAATTTTACTCAGCCTCAAGGAATTGGCCTCGGCACGGAGTTTTTCGGAAATACTTACTGCGGAGGAAGCTTCTATGTATGGTGTTACTTCAGAGAATAGTGCTCAGGCTCTTGACGGTGAGGCACAAGCTGATGACGCTGATAAATCTGGTCAACCTGAAAATTCGTCTTCAACAGAGGCAGAAAACCTTGCCAAATACGTCTCCATAAGAGAAGAGATGTACAAGAAGGCTAAAGAGTATGAATCTAAGATTATTGGTTTTGAGCTAGCTATTAGAAGACCATATTTTCATGTCGAGCCTCTTGACAATCCAGAACTTGAAAATTGGCATAGCTATCTTGATTTTATCGAGAAGGAAGAAGACATTAATAAGGTATGCTTTTGCACTTCTTGTAACCTTGTGTCTCTTTTTAATTTAGTAGATTTCATGGAACACTTGGAATATTATAACTTACAATCCAGTCTTATTGGCTCCATTATATGCTTTAACGGCTAGTATTTGGACGAAGCTTCCTTTATAATGGGGAGGATAGAGCATGGACATAATGTTTGGTTTCGATGAGGCTAAGTACTCCAAACTTTCATTTGTCAGTGGCCGTTCTGGGTTAATGATATATGGTAACAAATACCAATTGTTTGAATTTTTAATCTCATATATGCAGGTATTTGCTTAATGCTCACCTTCTTAACCATCTATGTATCAAGCAAGGATGGTCCCTCCTTGTTGAGGGGCCTCCTTAATCAGCTAATGGAGTAACCTGTGTGACCTTCTCTTTTTGTTGTCAATATCAAATCTTTATCCATTTACTTTCCTTCGTTCCAGGTTACATCGGTTTTTCTGATGTTACACAATTCTGTTTCAGGTTATCAAACTGTACGAAAGATGTATGATTGCGTGTGCTAGTTATTCAGAATTCTGGATCCGGTATGTCCAATGTATGGAGGTTAAAGGAAGTCTAGAGCTAGCAAACAATGCCCTGGCTCGTGCCACTCATGTTTTTGTCAAGGTATTATTATGATAACCTTTATTACAGTCTACTGGATAACATTGTATGCTCTTACCTTAAACTCATTCTTTCCCATATCATGTATGCGCATATACACTTTTAAGCATCAGGGTTTCAGTGTGGACCTAACCAGAATTACGTTTCAATAATCTTGAAGTAAACCAAGTAATGACATATTAGGCTCATTTTTTCTTTTGCTGCAAGTTCCCTATCTCCACAAAGAAAAACAAATACAAAATACCTTTTTTTTCGAGGGAACAGCTGAATTACTTAGTATGTAGGATATTTCAATTGTTTATTTGCTCTTAAGTTAAACGCTAATGATCTACTCATTTGGGAAGTCTGGATTTTTGAAAGCTCATTTAACATTGATGCTTTGAGAAGCATAAGGAAAAAATGTACTATATTATTGGTCTATATCATTGTCAAGAGCTGAATAAAATCTGCTCAGTGACGTTTTGCACACTACAAGGTTATGTATTAATAGCTGTTTTTAGTTGCTGATAGCTACATGTAGTTTTCTTTATTGTGTTTAATCCTTTTTGTTATGTTTAACAGAAGCAGCCAGAGATCCATCTCTTTAGTGCACGCTTCAAGGAGCTTAATGGAGATGTTTCTGGAGCCCGTGCAGAATATCAGCATCTTTACTCAGAATTATACCCTGGCTTTCTAGAGGCCATCGTGAAGCATTCTAATATGGAGCTCCGGGTGGTATGTACTTTGAATAAACAACCATTTTATTCCTTTTATAGGGTGTTCACTAGTTTGTTTAATCTGTCTCTTTCTGCAGGGAGATAAGGAATCTGCTTGTTTAGTTTATGAGAAGGCCATTGCTGCTGAAAGGGAAAAGGAGCAGAGCCAGTTTTTGCCGACATTGCTGATTCAATACTCACGTTTCTTGTTCTTGGTAGGCCTTCAGCACATGGTTATAGTATGAAAATGTGAAAAACCATGGTTTTACATGCCTGTCTAAGTTATATATCATCTGAGTATCTTACCGTGTAAACTGTGCATGCATGGTTAGCCAATAAATAAATTTATAATTTAAAGTAAGTTTGAAGTTTTTTGTAGATAGTAACAACTTTTATGGTAAATGATTCATTTTGGCATAAATCTCACTTTGTGCATTTTAGCACTCCAGTGTTTGAGCTTGTAGATGTTCCTTAATTATTAGCTATCTGATTCAATTTGTGGGATTTATGTTTATTGAATTTTGTAGGCCATCCGAGACATGGACAAGGCAAGGGAGACCTTAACAGGCCTGCATGAGCAGTTTAATGTGACAAAATCAATTATTGAGGTTGCAATTTTGGATGCTTTTACATATATTTCAATTTTTTTTTCATCTTTGCCTTTAGTTTTCCTAATATCACCTACATTTTGCAGGCTGTTATTCATCTCGAGTCGATCTTTCCATGTGAAAAACGTGTTGAGTTTTTAGATTCACTTGTTGAGAAGTTCCTTACTCCTGAACCATCTCAAGGAGAGGTGGCAAGTCTAGGTGATAAAGAAGAAGTATCTTCCATATTTTTGGAGGTAATACTTCAAAGCTGCTTGTATTTTGGTGTCCTTCTTGGTTTAGTGATGCAGAGGACATGTCTTCAAATTTGTGTTAGGAGGTTTTGGAAGTGTGTCATAATATCGTTGTGTCTATTTGTGTCGTCAGTCTACCAGTAAAGACATCTATGGCAAAATTGAAGTATATTTTGTATGGTGTATTCATTTAGTTTGTTTTATATATGCTTCAAGTATTGGTTATCCGGATATTGCAATACTCATGCTCTGGAATCCGGACTAATATTTGGGGGAACTAATATATAAGTCTCCAGTTGATGACTCATATTTAGCAACAGAAGTGGACTAAAGTAAATTTGAAAGTTCGATAAAATTTATCTGTTGGGTCTGCAACATCTGTCCAAAAATGAAATCATGCTCTGTGGAGTTATAGCATATTGTAATATGTTACTGTAAATGCTACATAAATGATATTAGCTGCAGTATTTCTTTTATTTTCTATCAACTTAATTTTTATAGTTATTTATTCACCTACAAACTTTCTACAGTTTTTGGATATGTTTGGGGATGCAAAATCGATCAAGAAGGCTTTGACACGACATACAACTCTTTTTTCGTGTAAAAGAAGCATTTTGCCAACAAGGAAACGAAAAGCAGATGATGCTATTGGGTCAGACAGAGACAAAATGGCTAAAACTGGTGCTACTCACCCAGTCATGGGAACTGATCCAAATGCTCCTAATCCTCCTGTTTGGCCTGCGACTTCTGGAGCATCTGGGCAACAATGGGGAGCTGCCTTTCCACCTCAGGTTGCATATTCATATAAATCTGCTAACTGAGTTATGCTATCTTTTTGTTTCATTGTGCACAAATCAAGAGACAAACATGGAATGAGTGAGGAGCAATGATACATAGGATTTAAACCTTAAATCTTGAATATCTGGAAGTTTGGTGGCAATTTGTATTAATGTCTCGTTAACACGCATGTTTCCTAAACAGTTAGAATTGTCAAAATGTTCCACCTCAGGTTGCGTTCATATAAATCTGCATGATTGAGTTTATGATATCTTTTTTCCCTCATTCTGCACATAGCAAGAGAAGAGACAAACATGGAACGATAGTAACAAGAGCATTGATACGTAGTGCATTATCTCGATTTATGTGATCCTGGAATTTTTTCCGTGACTTGTTTCTTGTGTTTTGTGTGATGTGTTCATTTGGTAGATCTGAAAGTTATTATGTTTATTTGGACACCTTGGTCACATTATACGTAAAAAACAATGGATGATGTTCTCTTTTTCTCTTATAAGTAGTTGCTTTACCATTCTATTGGTTATTACTTATTGTTGGGTTTGAAGTTAACCTTTTTTCCCCCTGTTTTGCATCCAGGCTGCGTATCCTGCATATGGAAGTTATGATTATAGCCATCAAGTGCCGCAATCTGCTCCTCAAGCAGCTGCGTATGGCGCATATCCTCCAACATACTCTGCTCAGGTACTGAATCTCCTCTCTCTTTTCTGCGTACATTTACACAATGCTTCAACATATTCAAAAGATTAGCTTCGTGTTTTGGGGTATATGTTGCAAGGAATGACTGACATGCCATGCACATGCAGTTGTTTCCCACCATCTGGATATGAAACATGTATCTAAAAGATCCCCTATCAGGAAATAACTTCATTCTGTATCAACTTTGTCAAAAAGAGAGGGCTGGATCATGGAAAATAATAACTACCATCACTTTAGTTTTATGCTTAGATTTAGATTAGTTCTTAAAGTAATTCCGTAATCTAATTCGGAAGCCTTCTTGTCCAAATGTTACATATTGTGCCTGGAGATTTAGGTTGGTTTTGCGTTCAATTTCTGTTAGTCTCTGGATCCAGGCTCGCCTACTGTTATTCAGGGCCATTGGTTTTTGATCAATTAAGCTGTCAAACTAACCAAGTGATATAGTGAGACTTTGTTTTGGTAACCTATCTTTCGTTCTAGTCACATGATTCACACCTGTAGCTGTGTGTTGTATCTGCAATTTAGCCATAGCTGTACTGTTGACCAGATGTCAGTCATTGTTGGGAAAAATCTCTGCTCACAAACCAGTCAGTTTTAACAGGGTTGTTGCTGCACTGTTCTGCTTTAATTGTAATTTTTTCCTGGAAAGCCGAAAGATTTTGTTTGGGACTATAGACTGTTACCCTTATCTCGGATACTATCGTATTCTCCTTTTAAAGAAATATCTGTCCCTTTAATTAAGTTGGTGATCTGATGCAAATTATGGTAATACTATTGTAGGCCTACACGCAAAGCTACGCACAACCTGCAGCGATGGCAGCGGCAGCTCCAGCGCCGGCAGTTGCACCAGCAGCAGTGCCAGCGCCAGTACCAGCGGCAGCTTACCCTCAGCAACCTGCGGCAGCTCCTCAGCCTTATTATGGCACAACCTACTACTGATCTGTAGACTTGTCCTGGATGATGGATGATTCAGCGAGCCTGTTAACCTGCCTTTACATGAGTTTGGTTCCTAGCCTAACATGCAGGTTTGCCAGTACCAGATCATCGGCAAGGCCCTCTCGTACTGCTAGTGTTCCTGGAAGATTCAGTGTTGGTGTTTTGGGGTGTTGCTCACCCTTGTGCGGATGCTATTTTCATGTAGTGTACCGAGGATGCTATATCCTGAGGTGTCCAGAGATTTGTATAGTCTACGTTTTCTTGCTAGCATCAATATTTAGGAATCTTCATTTTTTGTTGTTGAGTATATTCTTACTGTAGACGCCATATTTGAACTCGCTGTCTGCCATGCACATCAATTGTCATTAACATTATCATGGTTCAGGTCCCATTTGGCGTGAGGAATTATTACCTGCTGTTGATATTTTTGATCTGTTTCCTACTTTCCTGTGACGAAATTTCTTTTTGTGCGTTCTCAACTGACTGCTGTTGATATTCACTCGCGTGCCCATGAACTCCTGTGCCCTGAAAATTTAGGACGTAGTCACGAGCTGACCTTCGACGCGACCACTATCGGCGGACACGAGAGAGAAATTGTGCGCTCAGCGGCAGAACAAAAGGATAAGCTCGGTCGTAGGAGGCACAGAAGCCGCGAAGCGTCGAAGTAGAGCGTCACAGCCGCGTCATGGCGCGAGGGAGGCGGGCGAGTTGATCAAGCAAAACGACAGCGCGTTACCTTGGACTCGCACGGCCGCATCGGCATCTGCTCGCCCAAAGCGCGCCGCCTCGTGGACGCAGCAACCCAGTTTCCTTGGATGGGAACGCGCCCTCTCGTCTTCTCGTTTGCGACGGCGCCTCGTCTTCGGCCGCTCCGCGCGTCGCCTGCCTATATTTCTCTCTCTCCCCACCCCACTGCCTCTCTCGTCGCGCCACTCCCTCATGTTCCAGCACGCGTGCTTCGGCTGTGTATTTCTTTCCCTGGGATTGTTCATCTGTGCTCTAGGTACGAAACCTTTCCCATCGATAACGTGAACAACCCCCACTCCAGAAGAGATGTTTCCGTTCGTGACAGTGGTAACAAATGTTTGCAATTTCTTGGATCTCCATGTTCATTCTCTTTATTTGGCGACAGCTTTGTGTTGCTGTTTTGTTGATTTTTCAGATGCATGAGTAGTTCTTTCAATCGTGTAGTCTCATTTTTTTTCTTTTCTGAAAAAGGAATCGTTGTAGTCTTTTCTGTATCTAGGCTTGAAAATTACATCCAGACTCACCAGTCTGCCAGATTGACCATACGTGGATGATGTGATATAGATATGAAATTCCATTGTTGTTCAACGAGTGCAGGAAATTGCACGAGAACTGATCGATGGCCGAGATCGACACGAGGCCACTGGAATCGGTGCGGGAAGCAGTGAACCTCTTCGAGCCGAGAATCGACCAGCTGAACAGGTTCAGCCCAGACAGAAATGTGCGTACTATCCATCAATGCTTTACATCTTGATTTATACTTGTATTCACAGAGTAGCATCAGTCTTACTTGCAAAATACCTTCCATTTCTTCAACATAACATGACACCATCTTCTCATGTTGGCAAACCCAGGAGGACGAGATTATCACCTTAACCAAGGAGCTCGCGACTTGCAAGCTGCAGCTCGAAGTGAAAGAGAGCCAAGCCAAGCATGCCATCCTGAAGATCGAAGCTCTCGAGAAGGCCATGCAAGAGCTCTCCGAGAAGCACGACAGTCGTGTAGCTCAGCTCGAAGCGGAGAACAGCATGATCAGAAGCCGGCAGTTCGAGATGACCGACGAGTGCGAGGCCCTGAGAGACGAGCTGGCCATCGTGAAATGGGAGCTCGACGCGGCGAAGGCGTCGATCGCCTCGGTGCTTAAGGAGGTGGAGGTGATGGAGGCGCGGGCGATCATGGAGAGGGAGAGCACCAAGGAGGCGCTGATCCGCATCCTGCAGCTGAACGAGACTGTCCTGTCGTCTGCGGTCGTGGCGATCAGGGCCGAGGAGGAGAGGTCGGTGTTCTTTCAGCAGGTGACGCTTGAGATGTTCAACTCTGACAAGAATTTGGAGGTGATCAGGAGGCAGATGGAGACGATGGAAGGCATGGAGAGTGAGTTGCTTGCGAAGACGATCGAGATCGAGTACCTGCGGTCAGAGCTGAACCAAGTCAAGGAGAAATACATGCCAATGCACGAAGTTTGTGATGCAGCAGGTGGCTGTAACGAGATGGAGGATCGTCAGGTTCAGGTCTGTGAAACCAGTGTGAGGGATCAGGGGCTGGAAGCAGAGTTCACGTTTCAGCCCGCACCAGAGGATTGTTTTGTTTCCGAAATCTTCAGGAAGGATTCTCAGGTCGTTCCATCTGATGGCGTACTCAAGGTGTCTGAAGACGTTGTGGACCAAAAAGCAGAGGCTACGGTTCAGGACGCGCCAGTATTTGAAACGGACGGCAAAATAATCGATGCTGAAAACGATCAAGACCCAGTTGAAGCAGAAGGAATACCACCAGACTCCACAGCGTGCGAGGTGAAGCTCTTGCAGGATCGAGAGGACCCGAAATGTGACGCCAGCTTTGTCCTTGAGATCTCAAGAGACGATTTCCAGAGCGTGCGCTCCGATGGCAAGGACGTCAGCATCACGATGCCTGAACACGTCGCCGGAAACCGAGAGCAGGGAGCAGAAGCCGCAGGCACTTTCGACGTCGTCGCTACAGAGAACGTCTGCAAAGACGAGGAAGAGTTCTACACCAAGGAGCTCGACGCCGAGCAGGGAGACGGCACACTGGACGGCTACGTGCTCGTGGCGGAGGGCGCGGACGCAGACGCCGTCAAGGACGGCAAGCTGCTGGACGCGGCGCGCGCGGAGATCAGCGACCTGAGGTTCAGCCTGGAGGAGGCGGTGCGGCGAGCGGAGCTGGCCGAGGAGGCGAAGGCGGCGCTGGAGCGCGAGCTGCGTGAGGAGATCAGGAACAAGCACCCGTCGCGGCGGCGCCCGCAGGTGGTGTCGTCGGACTCCGAGGACGCGGCCCGTCGTCCGGCGGCGCGCTGGGGAGCGCGCGGCCGGGCGGCGAGGACTTGCCGACGCCGCGCTGCGTGACGCTGGGGAGGGTGCTCAACATGAAGTACAAGTGATCGCTTTTTTCCTCCGCGTGAGTTCAGAATTTCCCCGTAAAGCCATATTCCAGCAAATTTGGTGTTCTAAGTGTAAAATTGAATGATAACAATATTTCGTCGAACTTGAGATGCCGTGGCGTACCAATTTATGACATACAGTATCAATTTTCTTTTGAAAAAGAACGTAACTTTGTAAATATCTTCCACTTGAATGAATTCATGCTAGCTCTGAAGGTATGCAGTTGGATATGTGTTCCTTAATTTATGCTAGCTCTGAAGGTATTCAACTGTATACGCATCCAGCCATCCCTCATATGCATTCACTCGATATGCATCCAGCCATCCCTGATATCATCATATTAGTTCATGCTAAATATTTTTTTTATTAGTTCATACTAGTAAGCATAAATGAGACAAGAAAAAATATCCATATACCTCCAACCCCTTCTCTGCTCTACCATTGATTCTCATCTCTATATATTTGACTACCCCCTTTGTTCTCTCAACCATCACCTTGGCAACCACCGAGATCTAGCAATTTTCTACCATTCCAATCCAACACCCCAACCCCCAGCCATGAAGACCATCCTTCTCCTCCTCCTCGCCATCGCCCCCGTCGTCTCCACCGTCGCGGCGATCCCGGGAGGCTGGGGACCTATCAGCGACATCAACGACCCCCACATCCAGGAGCTCGGCTCCTGGGCGGTGATAGACTACATGGGACGTGTCAACGACTTGCTCAAGTTCGTTAAGGTGGTGAGCGGCGAGGAGCAGGTGGTGTCCGGAATGAACTACCGCCTCGTCATCAACGTGCTGGACGTCGCCGGCGGCAAGGACGAAATGTACAACGCGGTCGTGTACGAGCAGAGCTGGACCAAAACGCGAAAGCTCGTGAGCTTCACCAAGGCGACCAACTAGGATTCGGTTTTAACCACAGTTTAGTTTTGGAACTGATGTAATAAAAGAGGCCGTTGTACCGTGGCACCGGCTTGATTTTGATGAGGTGATAACTTAAATCGTTGATCATGCATGTCAAGTAGAAGTACTTTTCAACGAAATGATGGCTTTTACCAGTCAGTTAGCATCAACGCCACGGAGAACGTCTCCAAAAACGAAGACGAGTTCTACACCAAAGAGCTCGACACCGACGTCGCGCTGCGTGACTCTGGGGAGGGTGGTCAATATGAAGTACAAGTGATTTCTTTTTTCCTCTGCGCGTGTTCTGAACTCCCAGGAGAGGAAAATCCCAGAAACTATGACAGTACAAATTTGCATTCGTTGAATGTCCTGTTAAGCCGTATTTCTGCAGATATGGCATTCTAAAGAAGTGTTCTGATGAATGATGATTAGAAGTGTAAATTTGAATGATGAGCGTATTTCGTTTTATCTCCTGACCTCACAGCCTTTCAGTAGGATTTTTTTTTTATAAGAGGAGCAAAATATGGATATGTACACTTTAATTGACGCCACTTCTGAGAATGGATATCCAGCCATCCCTGATATTAACATCCAATTTAATTTGTACTTCTAAATCACAAAGGATAATTTTGAAAATATTCATCTACTCCTTCCGTTCTTTTTTATATAACACCGTTGAGTTTTTTGTTGAACTTTAACCAACAATATAGACTTAAATAATTATTGTTTGAATGTGAAATAATCATTAGATTCATCATAAAAAATACTTAAATAAGTTATTTATATAAATATTTATAGATAAGACGAATGATTAAAGTAATAAAAAAGTGAAGGTG
>LAPY01001015.1:102197-115705 GCA_000970635.1 Eragrostis tef | reverse complement strand
TTTTTTTCATATCTATTGTTGATTGTTTTCACACATTTTTCACTAAGAAAATATTTATTTTCCAAATCAAACTATGCAAATAATTGCTGAAAAATCAAGAAAAACTCAGGTGGGCAGAAAATGCAACAATATATCTATGTGCCAAATTTCAAGTTAAAATCCATTTTGTGCATTGAGATAATAGTTTTTAAAAGAGTCATTTCACTTGCTGTACTGTCCTACAGACAAAAGCCACAAATTCTCAGTGTCCAGGAGGCAAATATGAAAGTAACGATGTCCCACAGACAAAACCATGTTTTTAGAGTGTCCTACAGACAAAAATCCCTATGATTTATGGATATGCCGTTCACCATTTTAATAAGTACTCCCTCCTTCCTTTTTTGTTTGACGTTGGTTAGCTAACCAACGTGAAATAGGAGGGAGTATGTGGCAATAAGGGCTTTAGATATTGTCAGTATCTGTTGTCACTTGGTAAGAAGGGCTTTACATATTGTCTTCAGCATCTGTTGTCACTTGTCGATGATATTGTCCTTTCGATCTGTTGTTCAAACCTGTTATGCATCTGGATATTTTAGACCATTATCTGTAACTTATCTGCCTAATAACATGTTTGCATGTTCAGTTTTCTATCTGTTTTTTTCACATTGAATAAAAATAATACAGGTGGACAAGGCGAAATACCAGTATGAGAACCTGTTGCTGTCATCAGCATGTGAAACTGTTTTAGAGATTGGCAACTTGGGTAACTTGTACATAGATGAGCAAGCACCATGGTCTTGTTTCAAGCAAGGGGGTGATAGTGCTGAAAAAGCTGCAAAGGTAAACCTTTGAAACTGTCTTTTACGTCTTATCAGTGTTTCGCGTTTGTTAGACATCATTTGTCAAATCCTTGAATGCTGAAAGTTTAAATGTTAGATTTCAAACCATATATGAATCAATCTACAACCTCTGCAAATGACTTTTGTCAAATCCTTGAACGTTAGATTTCAAACCATATATGAATCAGTCTACAGACCTCAAATCACTCCCCTTGAAGCTTAAAAATTCATTTGTTTTTATACTTGAGAATTTATTGTCCTTACAATTTGTTAAGTATTTTAATTGTTTACGACTTGTGCTATTTATTGTGACTCATGGAGTAGATTTAGTGTTTACAAAATTGTTCCATTTAGTTAAATGTTTGGACGGAATCATATATGTTGGACAATTCAGATATTGTTTGGCAAAGCCGAGCTACACATTTTTCGACATTACATGCCCACTATGTGTGGCTCTAATGTTAGAAAGTTGAGTGGCATTATAGATATGACTTGATTGTTTAATTTTGTCTCAACTTGTGCACAGGATCTTGTAATTATTTTAGAGACAATGAGAATAATTGCAATCGCATTATCTCCTATCACTCCAAGTCTTTCGCTGAGGATTTATACCCAGCTTGGTTTCACTGAAGACCAAGTTAGGGGATTGAGATGGGTATGTTCTTTTTCAGAGATGCTCTATGATTTGATTTTTTTCTTTTACTTTTTGGAAAGTATTTTATGGCCTTCCTCCAAACTAATCCAGCATCCTCAGAAAATGCTTCTTTTTTTTTTGAAAAAAGGATCTAGTGTGAATCAGTGTCAATTTTTCATGTACATGTGACATTTGTCAACTTGGACCTTAGGAGGATACGAAGTGGGGAGGCCTTAAAGCAGGCCAGGTAATGACGGAGCCAAAGCCAGTCTTTGCAAGGATAGAGAACGAGACAGAAGCTGAAGCTCAAGCAGGTTCAAAGGCATCAAAAGGCGGGAAAAAGAAAGCTCGCAGTAAAGGACTTGTAGAGGCATAGCCAATTTTCTGTTCGAATGGCCTGGTTGGATATACTTTGCAAATTTAGTGTAGATTACCACGTGCAAATCTTTCATGAACATTCATGAGAAAGCCGACTTGCAGTTTTGTTCGTCCTGGCTTTCCAAATCGAGGAAATTGAGATTGCTAGGGTAGATTTTGGCCACTTGTTTGTTGCAAGTAAGCCAAGTCATTTTGCATTTGTTTTTGCGCTTGTAAATTAGAAATGCAATAAATTGCAGTCCATAGTAATTTGATTCGTGTGTAATTTATTATTCCTTTCATAATATATCCCATTGGGGACAGGTGAACTCTTAAAAATTTATTTGGCCGTGGGGCATGATACGCAAGCCTATTGAGACTAGGATGTAATCCTGCTCTTGTACCATGTAGAAACTAGATATAAGAGTAATGTAATTGATGTATTGCTTAATTTGGATGAAAATAAATATCAAACTATCCAAGATACTCTAGGAGTAACATACTAGTGTCACTTATTACGGCCAGATGTGTTCAAGTCGCCAAGTATTTCATATTAGAGTGTTTGTGATGATTTCCAGAGTGCCGTAATGTATATATGTATTGGAAAGACACTCGTCCCTCACTTATTACATCCAAAAAAGTATCAGGAATAAAAATACTATGTCATATTGCCGTCTCAGTTTGCCAGTTCAAAGTAGATGAGCTGTCGCTTCTTTTCCCATCGCAGCTTGTACACGACGGCCTCATAACTTGCGTTTTTGCCGTTGTCGTTCAAAGCGTCGAGGATGATATGCCAGCAACAATCTGCTTGACATTGTCAGATTTTGTTTTCCGATCTATCTGCAGTTTGAAATTGTGAAATACACGTGGCACAAGGAGAGAGGGTTCTTTCTTTTTTGTGAGGACCCGGGTCCTATGTAATTTGCTTCCCCTGGGTAACGAGGGAGGTAGCACAAACTGCTTTGGTGTGGACATGGTCATGGACATAGTGGATGCAGATGGCGTTGCCGTGGACGCGGGCATAGACAGAGTGGATCGGCATGGTTGCGTCATGCAGAGAAGAACGACACTCCATGAACACACGTGGAGGCATTCCCTCCCACAAGAGATCGCGGCGGCGGGTGATAGTGTGATATTTTCTCCATGATCCCCTCCATCATGATCGTCTTCCTCGTTCTCATCGCTCATCCCCATTGCCTTAGGTCGAGATCGCCTCCGCGCAGTGTCTTGGACGCACGAACACGACGAGATATCGATGGGGAGAAGAAGGAACCGTGCAGGGACTTTTTCGCGAGAAACTGTGTTTCTGTTGAGAGTTATCTGTTAATGTATAAGGTGGGATTGGAATGAAAACTCTGGATGATTGGATCACGATCTGACGACCTAGAATCATTGTTTGCATCATTGCACCCGATACCTATTTGCAGTCAAATTTTCTCCACTATTAAATGCACAAATTTTTACATTTGTGGACGGAGAGTGCAAATAAATACCTCTACATCCAAAACTTTAAAGCTTTCTAATGTTGATCAAAGTTAAACTTCTAAAACATTGAAAAAACATGATACCTATTTTTTAATTGCATAATAGGTCCACTCAGAAAACAAAACCAAAAAAGCCTGGTAGACAGCTTGGCCCGCAACTAGAGTGCATGTATTTAGTCCATGTTACTAATGTGGCCGACGGACGACCTGCCGCTAAATAGAGTTTCCTTTCTATAAAAAAATCGATCTGGCCTAACAATTTGTCAGGCCTCTGCGGAGACGGTCAATGGCGCACAGAGAAAGTGTTAAGTTTGATTTAAAAAAAACAAAGATAGAAGGCCGTTAGTAGGTTGACAAATTGAAGGCCATTAGTAGGTTGACAAATTAGACCAGTAAACAAATTTGAATTGCTAAGATATATAATAGACTTGATCATCACCAAGTAAACTTGAAGAAAACAAATGATAAACATGAGTGTGACAGTTGAATTGTACAGTCCAAATAGCAAATAAACAACATAGATAGCAATAAAGTACCTTTGTCAACGAAATAACCTAGATGACTAGAAAGACAGGCTGGATAGCGAACCCACAATGCCTCTAGAGTTGTGAAATCATATCTTTCTTGAGGTATATAAAACCATCCTCGCCCATATAGCTCTCCGAGAATTCTTGTTATACCGTGTAGATAGCCATCTTCATTCAACCCGTAGCCTACCATGGTAAGATATAGTTCAAGACAGTAGTGCAGAAGCAACGCGTACAGACGTAATGAAGGTTACAAGAGGGGGCAATGCCCCTCCCCCTCCTCCAAAAAAAAAATCTTTTGAGCGAATTCTTTATTTGCCATAGAAAGTAATAGGTTTTTTTCGTCACAACAATGTTCATGCTACAATACCATAATAGGTTTTCTTAATTTATACTTTATGCTAAACAAAGTTTCAATCTTTTTATGAAAATTTGAGTTCATTTTGAATAAATATAACATAATGCCTCTAATTTTTTTCATATGGACTAAGACAGAGTAAGGGATGTAAATTTTGAAAACTGCAAAATTTTGATTTCAAATATGAAAACTGCTCATTTCTTTTTGACCGCCTGTTCAATTTATTTAAAAGCAAACAACAGGGGCGTACCTAATAGCAAAGTGATTGGAGTGACGAATAAGGGATGTGAATTTTGATATATGAGAGCTGTAAAATTTTGATGGCAAATATGAAAACTGCTCATTTCTTTTTGACCCCTTGTCCAATTATTTAAAAGCAAACGACAGGGGCGTACCTGCTTTTGAGGCAACATCTAGGTACAGCCCTACACTGCAGCCCATGCTCAGCCTCACTCACAGCACAGCATGCAGAAAGCTGGGCTCCTCCCACTTTTGGACACGCGCAGCATCGCATTACTTAAATATTCGACCCTCTTCACCTCAAAAAAAAAATACTCGACCCTCTGCCGCTGCTAAGTGCTTATTATTGCCTAATGATTGTAGTTAGGTACATGAAAAATGTACACAATGACTATTCTAAGCTTCTGCTAAAACTAGTTCATCATCTGAAGTAGTAATGCCGGTTGCCGGCAGGCGGCAATCATCATGAAGCCGTGACAATCCAAGACTCGAGTGAAAGCTTCCCCGCAGAAATTCAGGGTTGTGCATAGGTGGAGGTTCATATGCCAAGGCCCGCAATCGCCGGTTCTTTTTGGAGCGCTGCTCTTTTTGTCTCGCAGACACCAAACTGTTTCATGTAAATTTTCTCCAAGGTTTGTGAATATCTCATAAATCTAGTTTCGAAGCCCACTTGATATTGGATTACCAATTCACTAATCACGAGTAGAAGGAAGTTTAGTTATGTGACAGGTCCTAACGAAATAGGTAAAAATCACAGGGGAAACGAAGCGAGACTGCGAGAGAATGGAAAAGAAGACAAAGGCTCAGGCTCAGCAGCGGCGGCAGCAGACGGACGACTGCCGCTTCTGCCTTCCGCAATAAATCCACGAGACGCCGGACGGGCGCAGAAGCGCAGCCGTCGTACACCCCGAGACGGCGCATTGGATGCTCTAGCTCCGCCCCCCGGTCTCTGCCTCTCCATTATCGGAGCAACAGTAGCATTGCCTGGTTCGTGGACCTTGGCTTCTTGTTCTTGGCTCCTCCTCCCCCACAATCTCCTCCGGTTCCGGGCAGCGAGGGAGCAAGCCATGGTTCTTGAGGCGTCCGGGTTTGCTGCTTAGTAGCCCCCGGCATTGGCATCCTACCAGTATATACCATCGTTCTTGGAGTCGAGGCTTTGGGTTAATCCGCCATGAGGAAGCACGGGTGGCAGCTTCCCTACCACCCTCTCCAGGTACAATCTAGCGAGCGCGGGGGCTTGTGCTTTCCCTTTCCTCGCAATGTTCGTGCTGTTCTTGGCATTTGCCACTCACGCATTCTGTTCCTGTTTTGGGCAAACCAAACTGCAGGTGGTGGCGATAGCTGTGTTCTCGGCTTTGGGTTTCGCCTTCTATGTCTTCTTCGTGCCGTTCGTGGGGACCAGGGCGTTTCAGATTGTGGTCATGGCTATCTACACTCCATTGGTGAGGTTACTGTTCTTTTCTTGAGAGATTAAATATTTAAATTCGCTTGTGAAGATAGATCTGGCATTGTGTGTTTGTTCAACTGATTGCACTCTCGCGGTTAATTTCCTGGCAACCGGACCATCAGGCATTGCGAGTCTGCTAGTTTGCTTAGCATATTTTGTACATATCTGCTGTAAAGGAATGATGAAATTATCTGAAAATAGATAGCTGGTTGAGTGTTAAAGCAACTTCATTTGGAGGGTAACGTGTGTCTCTTTGTTGCAGATTACATGTGTCGTTCTGTTATATGTATGGTGTGCTGCAACAAATCCTGGAGACCCAGGCATTTTCATTTCAGCCAAGGATTCGAAGCTAGATAAGGCTGAAAAACACTCCCATATAAGTTCTGAACACGGAATTAGTTACGGAGGAAAGACATTAAGTGAAGATTTCAGTGCTGTTGATAACAGTGAGAAACTGAGCAGCATGCTCAGGAGGAGTGATTCACCTTCTCGGCCAAGATTTTCTGAAATACTTTGCCTGATTTGTGTCCCATTTTCTCGCCTTTGCAAAAGATGCATCCATTCAGATAGTCAACCCTCAGGGCAGAACATAGGTGAAGAAGGCATGTTTTTCTGCAGCTTATGTGAAGCAGAGGTATGAATAATGTCCATCATTGCCTGAACTTAACATACTGATTCATTGTTCTGTTTTTCTTGTCTTATACTCTTGTTTCTTCAAGCTATCCAGCAATGGAGTAAAAATGTGTTCAGTTAGTTCCATATTAACTTTCAGCAGTATTTGCATAGCCTGACATGTGCTCCTGTAGAAGTTGGGTAGGTGGTGGCTTCATGTTTAGGCCTTAAAAATGATGCTTCTATTCAGTTTGTTGTTCACAAGACTTTGACACTCCAATTTATCTGTGAATGTACAAACGTTCAGGGTGATCAATGAAGAAATTATTGTAGCCAACTAGTCTGAATTCATAAATAACAGGATTGCGAGTAGTTTGAATCAATTGCTTTTGCGATTCCAGCTTTGTAAATGATTGTCTATATGTCTTTTCAGCGCCTGCAAGTTGCATCGACAAGTTGTTTTCCCATTTTTCTAGTTATGTCCTGTAAATATAAAATAGCAGTTCTAGCCAGATGGGAAGCCGATGTTCTGATGCTATATTTTTTGGTATCTCTAGCATTTTCAATATCTTACGATATATAGTATAAATTACTCCTTGGAATTTGGATTTCATTGTGAGGCTCTGAAGAACAGTATTATACAGGTTTTGAAGAATAGTAAGCATTGTAGAGTGTGTGACAAGTGTGTTGATGGTTTTGATCATCATTGCAGAGTAAGATTTTTTCTATTTGTATTTACCCTGATATTAAGCTATCATTATCTCCTTTTCTAGCAAAAATGAGTTTTTTCGGCCTTGCTGTCTTTGTTCTTTTGCAGTGGCTTAACAATTGCATTGGAAAAAGGAACTACAAAGGGTTCTTCTTTTTGATGGCTTCTGCAGTTATCCTGGTAGGTGTATATCACTATACAAACTGAAAAAAATATGAATTTAGAGAGTATTATATCAGTGATATATACCATGTGGAATGGCCCTTATGTAATTGCATTTGCACATATGTGGCCAAGTGGGGCAATGCATGTATCTAGCAGTGTCGTTCTTTATCCTCTTTGTTCTGTTAGATCATTGACAGATCTTCCATGGGTTTGTACATCTTGGACCAGCTTGTAATGCAGTGGTTGACAGGAGTCCTCGTGTTGATCCTCTGCGTTTTGAAGCGAGGGGAGTTCTCCAGGCAGATTGTCACAAAGTTGGGAAGTAGCTTCTCAACCGTAGCTTTTGTAATTGTTGTGGTGAGTTCAACAAAGGCAATTCGTTTTCCTTTTCTAATATGTGTTTACGGCACTGAAGTTGACATAATTTATTGGCGCCATTAAACTGATGCTGCTATTTTTTAAAGCGTTAAAAGATTGGTAATACATTCTCTCTCTCTCTCTCTTCTTTTTTTATACAGGCAACTTGCACTATTTTAGCAATGGTTGCAACCATACCTCTCGCTCAACTTTTATGCTTCCATGTACTTCTTATCAAGAAGGTAAGTTGGTGTTAAGGTGTAATTGAAGAAGACTTGAATAACAACATTTAATAGACATGCTTGCTATTTCATTTTTGGTCCATCTCTATCTTTTAGACTTGTTTCCAGAAATAGACATGCTTGGTAACTATTTTTCGCTCAATTCACTGTCTATTTCCTTAGTAAGAAATAACAAGAACACCATCTCAAAAGAAAAAAAAAGGAAATAACAAGAACAAGTATTCCTTTATCCCATTGCTGATAGCATAAGAGCTGATTGTCTGGTTAAACTTCCTATTGAAATTAAGTCAGTTGCACACTCTGAGTTGCTATAGTTAACTTTGATTCAGTCAGAGAGTTTTTTATCTTTGGCAACAGCAGTAGAAAAAATATGTTCATCCGAACTTGATGTTCCTTTTTCATGTTTGTGCAGGGAATCAGCACATATGATTACATCATAGCTTTGAGAGAGCAGGAAGATCAGCTAGAGGTTCCTGGGCACCAAAGTCCGCAGATGTCTATTATTAGCTCTGTTACTGGATTTAGCACAACTAGTTCATTTGGACCACTTCATCGTGGTTCATGGTGCACTCCACCACGATTATTCCTGGAAGACCAGGTATTACAGTTCATCTCTGCCAAACACTTAATGTAACGAACACGATAAAGATCCTGGATGACACACCACCGAGTCATGGTCATATGTTAGGGTCTCATTAAGCTTTCTTTCGATGTAGAGGTAACTGAAACAAAACAATTTTGTATGTGCAAAAGACTAACTGGATAATTATATCTGAAGTTTCAAGTACATTAAGTTGCACACAATTAGTGTAATAAGATGCTAGATTTTGTTTTCATACAAGTAGGTTTACTTTTGCGTGTCAATTAGAAATACTTTATCAACTTTGTATTTCTGCTAGCTACACTTATGACTTCATACCCGAATTCGGGAAGCTTAACTCCTGGTGATTGGTGAAGAGAGATGTTTGTCAGCAGTCTTATTTCCTTTTCTAGGAAAGTAAACAAATTATAACAATGCAGCACCCATTATCTTTTATCCCATCTTTAACAGTTGATGCTTATTGCTTGCTCTTCAACAGTTTGATGTCATTCCTCCAGACGTTGGTGTATCACAGAACCCAGGAAGTAAGAAAGCTGAGGAAGGAGTAAGGAGGAAACCTGGAACAGTAAAAATCAGTCCATGGACACTAGCACGCCTTAACGCAGAGGAAGTTTCTAAGGCAGCTGCGGAGGCAAAGAAGAAATCCAAAATCCTAAAGCCAATTGCAAGACATGATGCACCAGACAAAGGCAGTAAACCAGACCATAACCCCAACAACAAGAGACGGCCTGAACAAAGAGGACATTTCTCAGCTGAACTTTCTCTTGACCCCATTGCAACTCTATCTGCAAGTGGCACTGAAAGCAACTTCAGCGATGCAGGCATGGAGATTTCTGGCAGTTTAGCACCATTGCAGCTTGAAGCAAGAAGCGCTTTCCAGCCAAGTACGACAGCATCAATCAGAAATGTTGTTTCATCACCTGAAAGTAGCTTTGACTCGCCTGATCTCCACCCCTTCCGCATATCTTCATCCACAGCTGATGAAATGCAGGGAGTCATGCCCCATCCAGCTCATAAGGGCATCGAGTTTACAAGATCATCAAGTGATGGATATGAAGCATCTGGAGGGGAGGACAGCGACCGTATCCCTTCAAGAATTGTGCACAGATCTTCAAACTGGGCGAATGCCATTCTGCATTCTAGTCAGGGAGGCCCTTCAGCCGATATGCACTTGCCATCATCTGAAGGAATGTTTACCAACATGAAGCCAAGCTATTGATATGCGGCTTGCTTCCGATTACTTTTTACATGCTGACCAGTTGGAAACATATGAAGTTGGGCACGGCTTTCATGTTGGCAAGAACTGTCTTGGTGTTTGGATTAGGTTTAATTGACAGATTTAGCTGATATGTGGGGTTTCAGATTACTTTTAGGTGCTGAATTTGTCTGATACGTGTGTAAAGCTGTGTTCGTTGCTGGTGTACCTGTGCGATGGTTTAATCACGTGTCGTGTAGGCAAAATGTGAATGTGAGATCCTTGCACTTGGGAAAGGCCGCGCAGCGCAGGTGGTGAGCTCGATTTGACTTTGATTATACTGTGTCTTAATCTTTTGCTAATGCAGAGGCGCAGTAATGAAAGGAAACGGAAAATATTGAAAAGACTGCATAATTTTTTGGAATACATCATACTAGACTTACATATTACGTTGCGATAGCCGTAACTTTTGCTAATACTACCCAGAAATCAAATTAATGCACCGGGTTAAGGGAGAAGAAAGCACGTGTGTTGGTCCATTCCTGCTCTCCCACATCTGCCATGTACTTGCCATCGGGGTTTGACGCGTCGATGATGAGATGATACCTTGTGCCAGACACAATCTGATATTGACCACCTATGTCTCTGTTGAATTTGAGTCCAGCATTCGCTTGCCTGTCATACACTGAAACTGCCCATGCACCAAGTTCTTGGATGTGAGGATCGTTAATGTCATCGATCGGTTGAAATGCCCCTGGGCGCGCCATGGTGGGGGATGCAATGACTGAGATGACCATAGCGACGACAACTATGAGAAGGCTGGTTCTCATGGTCGGATTTGTGGTGGTTTCTCAAGAAGACAAGTCGGATTTCAGGCGTTTGAGGTTGAGGAGATTCTCAAGACGGGCAGCATTATATAGGGCCTGGCCTCGCCAACATTTCCAACCAATTAGGTGGTCCCTGATGGCAGCTATCAATGCAATCAAGAAAGGGTTGATTTCACAATCAATTCCTGCTATAAATAAATGAGATGATCGCATATGAATAAGTAGTGGTTGATACGATTGAAGAAGGAATTCAATCCCGAAATTGAACTGAAGTAGAAATAGTATGACTGTATGAGATTAGTTGAGGGCTGAAGTAACCCAAAAAACTGAAACGAATAAATGTCAGTCCTCCACAGATTGTACATTTTTTGGAAGGAACTCACCACTATTGCCGAAGAAGTCAACTCCCATATAGGCAGCTGCCAAAAAAAAAAAGCCAATTGCGATGACTTTTGACATGCTGACCAGTTGGAAACGTATGAAGTTGGGCACGTTGGTTCCTAGAGTATTGCTGGATAGAGCAGTCATGTTGGCAAGAACTGTCTCGGTGTTTGGATTAGGTTTAGTTGACAGATTTAGCTGATGATATGCGGAGTTTCAGATTACTTCTAGGTACTAAAATTATCTGATACGTGTGTAAAGCTGCGCTCACCTGCGCCGGAACATATTCGATGAGTTAGTTGGTGGCGTGTTACTGCGGTAAGGCAGCAGAGAAACCATATCTCCGCTGAGCTGAGCTGAGCCTCCGTGTGAAATTCCCAGCACCTCGGCCGTTCGTCCGCTCCCCCTCCTTCCTTCCGCCGCTCCACCTCAGCTCTCCTGCGGGAGAACTCCGTCCCGTCGTCTCGTCTCGTCTCCCTCACCGCGGCGCGTGGCGAGATAAGCCACCGCCATTAAGGTGATCTGAAGCATCGTCGAATTGTGATCGTCCGTTGTCGCGCACGGGTCCTGATCTCCTTCAGTTTCAGGTCGAGGGAGAGCAGCAGTGTTCGTGGCCGAAGTTCGTTCGTCGTCGTCAAGCTCTTCTCGCCGTCCGTCGCTGATCAGCCTGGTTTCCTTCCTCTCCGTCAAGATCGACTCCGGCCGGCTACGACCTCCAGGACCCCGTGCACCACCAGGAACGCGAGGACGCCGAGCCGAGGTCGTGTTGCCGCCTGCTGAAGGAGGAGGACGCGAGTTGAGTACGCCGTCGTGATCCGGCTTCCTCTACGTCGAGCTGTTCTCCGGCGTCGCCGTCCTCGTAGCGGTGAGCGCCAGACGCCTCTCCGCCGTTTAGGAATTGTTTCCGTGAAGCGCGCTCTCAAGTGTTCGATTATTTGCTGCAATGTCAGTATGTTCTGTGCCTTAGTTGTGCAAGATGGAGCCGCACGGTCGTGTTCCTGTCTCGTTTGTAGCACCTCCTTGAAATCCTAGTTCGTTTAATTGTTAGTTCATCGTTGCCCAGCTAGATTCACTTCCCTAGCTAGTTCCCTTGCTGCTTTTGGCCTGTACGCGCTCCAGCTTCCAGGTAGGTTCAGTAGAGTTCGGGGGCATTTCTTGCAGAGGACTCGTAATCGTAGAGCTTCGCGGCCTTTTTCCTCCTGGATAGCACCTTCAGCCAAATCTTGCCGCCATTGTTACCTAGGAAGATTCTTCGTTCTACCAAGTTCTGCCATTGCCGCCATTGTTACCTATAGGAGTCATGCCGCCGTGGCCCAGGCTGTGGTCTCGGGACACAGCGCCGCCCAACAGCGGCGGTGGTGACGTGGCGCTATAGGCTCTGTGCCCTTTTTCTGTTGACTGGGCTCCTCGGTGCACCCGGTCTGTGGTGCACCAACCACTGGCACCCGGCTCACGCCGTCACGCGTCGTTGCTTCAAGATTATCCAGTCGTGGAATAATTTAGGAAATACCCTATGATTTCAGAAATTCAATTAATCCATTCTTCTTTCCTAAATTCATAATTAATTCCACGTGCCTACAAAAAAAATCGGATTCCTGATTTGTTAGAGTCGAGAGGGCTTTAGATAGAGTTAGGAGCCGTTTGGCCCTTTTAAGGGCGCCGTTTGCTACTTCAAACTTGAAGACGAGCTACAACTTAGCTGATGCCGACAAGGACAATGAGGAATAAGAGGTTCGTCTACACTTCAGTGGTCATCTTGTTTAGTTCTTCTAGCTTTGTAGATTATTTATGTTGGCCTATGAGTCAATATTGTCATCAATGTTGTTCTTATCTCTTATATTCAGTTATGAATTGAGTATTCAATGACACTGTGTGTATGAATGTGTATTCTTACCTACTGGAACTTGTATTAGTACAAAACGGACAGGATTCCTTATTGGAAAATCCAGTCCGTCACACCATGTGTGTAATAATTCTGTTCTGGTTGTATCAATATGGAGGCCACGTCAAAACGTTAGGCAAGAAGTTCGAAGAAACTAGTCCTTCCCTTCAGCACATTCTTGTCCGAAGAAAGTGAATATGTCATTCCTTCGACATATTCACTCTACCAAGCAACGGCCTAAAGTAATCCGTAGCAAAAGTTGCTGATTAGACATGATTAAGAGCACCCAACATCTGCAAGCAGACTGAATCTAGAACGAGTATCTAGCAGAACGAGCAGAAGACTAATTATTAGATGTATGGATCTTGATATTCCAACGTGCAAGCTGAATACTTGAGTCAAATGTCACGCTTAGCCAGGTGCCCCGTTCTTCACTTGCTGCTTTAACAAAGCGGCACTATGCAACAAGCAAAGTCCAGAAGCTTTTGGCAAAAGGCAGAAAGAGGGACAAGGAGGGGGGATGAAGGAGAGCAAGCTCTAGTCAATCGCTCCAATTGCTAGTGCCACACAAGAGAAACAAGCACTAGCGAATCGATCCAATTGGCTGCTCAGGTGCTAGCTCCACAAAATGGTGGAACCAGTATAAGGGCAGCTGGGGGCCCAGACCCCCCC
>LAPY01001015.1:87093-100752 GCA_000970635.1 Eragrostis tef | reverse complement strand
GGGGGGGGGCCCCCCCCCCCCCCCCCCCCCCCCCCCCCGGGATCAGAAAAATTCTGAAGGGTGCGAATGTGCTCCCGTTTAACGCCTTGGGGTAAACTCCATGTATGGTGTGTTATTGTGCTTCATTACCTCGCGAGTCACGATGGAGCCTGATGACGATGCGCTAAGTGAGATCCACATATGAGCTCCATATGGCCGCCACGTACGCGGCACGTATGTACGCAGATGTTGCAACGAAATCACACTTGTTTGAGTACGCACGGAGCTCGATGGCAAACAGACAGAGTGGGGGGTGCAGGAGGAATAGGGCTCCCTCTCCAGGGACCGGAAGAACAAATTCCAAAGTTTCAAATATATTCGATCGCAGGTATGCTAAAAGTCCAAGACAAAATTCCATTAAAAATACAAAGATGAGCCTGCGCAGTGGGGCAACGAGAAACTTTTTAGTGTAAAATGCATGAACGGCCATCATACTTGACCATTTGTTCCAGTTTGGCCATGCTACTCAAAAAATTACAAATCATGGTCATTAACCTTGCTTCTCCATGTCGATATGATCATGAGGTCCATAACTCTATGTATTTTAAGACATGGCGTACATATGCTTGGTCATATGAGTAACCGAGGCATTTTGTTTTTCTCAAGAACACTTGCGGCCAAAGCTACTAGATATAATTCATATATACACGTAACTGTAATACACAAAAAAATGAAAGAATACATAAATGATCTAAATTAGCACATTGTTCACACAATAGAAAGCAGAGGTGGAGCTTGATACATCAAAATAGAATTTTTGTGCTACATTCACCGCATATACACCCTATTCAGGTCATGACCATGCACCCATAAGGCCAAAAGGCCAAAATTTAGCCCTCCGACAATACCGCCCCCGCGGCCTGCATAAGGTCTAGCTTAGCTTCGCCATTGACGAATAATTGTCATATTGTGGTGAGAAAACCACGACATGGTGATGCTGATTTGAGATAGGGGAATATGAATCTTCAAAAAATAAACATAGTGCACATAATTGCTTTCACATAACTTTAGGTTAAAGAAACTACATGTGACCACCGATATTTTCAATTTTAGTTGTACACAGATGATGAAAATTTGCATAAACTATGAAATTAAGCTTTAGAAATACATGCTCACACATAATTGGCACTTATTCCGTCATCGCAGCATGCCCATCAAAGCTGCTTGCCATCCATCTCCCCGAGAACGAAAGTATTGCCACAGCCCTCTCTTTGAAGCAAACAGAAGCACCAGATAAATTGTATTAAAGAGATGGAAATGAATCATGTCAGAAGAGAAATGAAACACAAATATATGCATGCCATGTTCCTAAAATATGTCTGCCACGTTCTTAATAAGTAGTGTTGTGACTCCGATTTTGTTGGCACTAAGGATGAAACTTAATGGCCACGAGTATTGTGGCCACTATTTTACTCATATATAAAACATGTTCCCGAACATTCCTTCCCTTCTCACACCATATACGAGTAAAATACATCACAACAATCAGCTATTTTATTTTGTCTTTGCAGTCATTTTTTTGTTTGTTGGATAGCCGTGACGTGACAGAGTGTTCCCATACCGACCGATCCGCTTCAGGGTGCATGACTTCACCTCTCTCTCTCTCTCTCTCTCTCTCTCTCTCTCTCTCTCTCTCTCTCTCTCTCTCTCTCTCTCTCTCTCTCTCTCTCTCTCTCTCTCTCTCTCTCTCTCTCTCTCTCTCTCTCTCTCTCTCTCTCTCTCTCTCTCTCTCTCTCTCTCTCTCTCTCTCTCTCTCTCTCTCTCTCTCTCTCTCTCTCTCTCTCTCTCTCTCTCTCTCTCTCTCTCTCTCTCTCTCTCTCTCTCTCTCTCTCTCTCTCTCTCTCTCTCTCTCTCTCTCTCTCTCTCTCTCTCTCTCTCTCTCTCTCTCTCTCTCTCTCTCTCTCTCTCTCTCTCTCTCTCTCTCGACGAGTGCATGGCTTCACTTGGCTCATTTTTGCTTTGTTTCTTTGTCTGGCCCACAAAGTCAAAGGCTAAGAAAGCCCCATGAGCCCTAGCTTGTCTGTACCAGAACTACTCCAGTCTAATACCAGACCAGTGCCAGTGTGCCACCATCAGTTAAGATAGAAAAATCTCAGGGATTTGACATCTAAGGTAGCGATAATCAATATGCGTTGTTCATCCTCATCACTAACTGTTGTCAACAAGTCATGCATTTCGTTAGTTATTTTTAAGCAGTTCTTAAGTTGCATCAAGTCTTACTGGCCTGCAAAAAAATTCTTCTTGCTGTGATTTGGTATTTTACTCATATATGCACATTTTGATACTGACTATAATCTTTGTAGAAGTCCTGTTTGTTATACTAAAAATGTTGTTTCTTTTGTACTACCCGCAGAAAAACCTGACATATATATGACCTTAAGTTTGCAGGTAGACAAGGTACCAACTGATGTGCTCTAAAATATTGTAAATATACACTTGCCATCATATAGCTATTATTATTATATTGTTTCTTCTTCTTCATGAGCCGTATGAACGTTAAGATTAGTGCATTTAACCAGCACAATTAGTGTTAAATACCCTGAGTCTCCAAAAAGATGTTTCGTTTATTTTTATTTAGCCATTAGTTACATGTTTTGAAGTAAGCTTCAGGATTCTGATTTCTTACATGTTTTGCTGCCAAACGTATCCCTTTTTTTTACTGAATTCAATAAGATCTGCTTGTACCCCTTAAAAAAAAACGCAGTCGCAATTTTGTTGATAGCCATGTTTTGTTTGAGACATTTAGATCGACTGTCGCAAACCAAAAAACAAGCACATTTGGCTGACCATAAAAATCTGAGTGAAAATTATTCAGTTTACATATATAATTTTTTCTGAGATTGTGCTTCTGCATTTTTGCGTGTCAGATCTTTATTGGCCCTAAAATGTGACTGTTTGGTCCTATTTTTAGCTACGGGTGAATGTTACCAAACAGTCCAGCCCACATCACAGTATACTTGGGCCGTTTTCTCGGCCTCTTTATATTGTGTTCAGTTAAGTCATTTTGGGCCGTTTTTTCGGCCTCTTTATGTTGTGTTCAGTTTACGACTGGGATGTGGGCTGGACAAGGTTCCCGAGTTGATGCGAACGCAATCATGAACGTTACACAAGCTGCTAAAAATTCACATGTTTTATGTGAAATAATGAATTAACTACGAAATATGATTAGCACTTCTCTTTGTACTGCTTCTGCTGGTTGTGTTCTAATATTCCGCGAAAACTTGCGCTACTGTTATTCTCACTTATATATATGCATGCAGATGGCGATGTCATCGCGGTGGTTGGTGGGCTTCGTACTGCTGACGGTTTGCAGCAGCGCTGGATTTCTGTGCTTCCAGCGCTGGACGGCGGACAAGCACAGCTTCCAGCGCTGGAAGGAAGTGCACGGACGCAACTACAGCACCATCGGAGAGCACGAGAAACGCTTCACAATTTACAAGACAAATCTGAGGAGGATTGAGAAGTTCAACAAAAATGCCGACGCGGAGGGACAACAGTACAGGCTGGGTGAAGACCGTTTACTGACAGAACTGAAGAAGAGTACGCCTCCATGTTCCGACGTCGCGGCAGATCATCGATTCATACCGTTGGCAGACACCAGGTGAAGGACGCCTCATCGGAGGTCCACGACATATTGCCGTCCATCGTGGACTGGCGGGAGGCCGGAGCAGTGACCCCTGTAAAAGACCAGGGTAGTTGCGGTAAGTGCACCCACGGATATCTAACGAGCAGCCGAGCTCCAGTTTTGATTGTTTTCATCATATAGTTATTAGTTTGTCATTGGAATTTATATTTTTGGCAGGATGCTGTTGGGCATTTGCTGCGATTGCAGCCTTGGAAGGGGCTTACGAGAGCCGAACTGGGAAATTACTGTCTTTGTCGGCTCAACACCTGGTGGATTGCGATGCACTGGACGACGGCTGCGAGGGTGGAGACTCAGCTTCTGCTTACCAGTGGATAATGGACAACGGCGGGATCGCCTCCGAGGAGGATTACCCTTACAGCAACAAAACTTTCTTCTCCTCAACTGCAGGTTACTCAACGTTCCTTTGCATTCAGACAACGTTTGCTCTTCTTTTGACATCATATTAGAGTTCCTTCTTTGAATAAAGAAAAGTAATATGAGTTTGAACGAGCAGATGTTTGTGGCTCACGGAAGCTACCTTACCCCGTTGGAATCACTGGCTTCAAATTCGTCGATCCGAACAACGAGGAAGCCCTGATGGCAGCGGTGGCTCGGCAGCCTGTTGCAGTCCCAATAAACGCAGAAGCTCCGGAATTTAGAGACTACAAATGTGGTATATACGACGGCCCTTGCGGCGTGCTGTTAACTCATGAGATTACGCTTGTTGGGTACGGAGAAGACTGCGAAGGCAATCGCTACTGGGTGGGAAAGAACTCCTGGGGCAGGAATTGGGGGGTCGATGGCTACATCTACCTTAAGAAGGACGTCCTGTCAAAGCCAGGGGGCGTGTGCGGTCTAGCATCCATGCCAGTTTATCCTGTCATCTAGCGAATTTGAGATTTGCTGTTATCTAGGACGGGAAATGAGAAACCCTTTGCATTATGTAAAATATGTCGAGATACTGACTCGTTTTAGCATCAAAGGATTGTTGACCTGTCAATGATGTGTTTTAACAGCAGGATGATACATAACCCTTTGCATTATGTAAACATGTCGAGATACTGACTCGTTTTAGCCTCAAAGGATTGTTGACCTGTCAGTGATGTGTTTTATCAGCAGGAATGTGAAGATGGACAGGTCCAACGTCCAAGAGGAATCCCTTCGTGAACAGATATCTTTTCTGAAACCGAGAGAGGAGTAGATTGGCTTGCAGCTTTTCATATTAACTCTATGCTCCGAGGCATATTTTTCTTGAGATAATAATATACCATCTTGAGTCTTCCTTTGCTATTCTGAATCGAGCCCCCCGCACCCCGTCGCGCTGCGGCACACGGCCATCCTTCTGCTATTCTGGATCATCTGGAAGACGCGGAACCGTATGGTCTTCGACGGTGCGCGCATGGACTACCCCGCGATCATGGCTCTGGCCAAGGATCACGCCGTGCTTTGGACGTGCAGGGCGCCCCGCGGTCTCGACACCGCTCCACTCGTCGATTGGTGCAATCAACTCCTGGGAGTAACGTGACAAGCGTCTACGGTCTCTCCCCCTTTTCTCTCCACCTCCCTACTGGACCTTACCCTTGTCCAGCCATCTAACCAAGAGTCCAAGACCTCCCCGAGGTCGCTTTTCGATATATGAACAAAATTCAGGTTGGCAACTTGCCTTCCGTAGTTCCGTCCAAAAAAAAAAAAACTCAGCAGTCATGGCGATTGAAGCCGCAGTGAACATGTAGACGGAGATGAGGTGTATCGAGCGAAAATAACATGTCGTAAAGTACCCAAATCACCGGTAACATTGGGTATGAAAATGGCTTTCATTCGGCAAAATGAGGGTCCAAGATAGGAGAAGAGGCAAGACAATGTCGTAGTATTTCTTATAAAATATAAATAGTAAAATACTCGGATGACATAAGGTGAAAACGATAAACACAGTTGCCAATATCTGTATTGATTTTTTTTTGGGGAACAAATATCTGTATTGATTTCCTCGCTTATTACATCCAAATAGTCTTGATTTTGCAAGCTAATCAGTTGAAGGATAAGAGAGTACGTGTGTTGGTCCAAGATTGCTCATAAATATCTGCCCTGTAGTTGCCATTAGGATTTGACGCATCAATTTTGAGGCGATACCGCATGCCAGACACCACTTGTTGTTGGCCACTCACCACGCGGTTGAACGTGAGTCCGGCATTTGCTTGCTTATTATGCTCTGTCACCGCCCATCTTCCGAGCTCCTGGATGTGCGGGTCATTGATATTATCGATAGGGTAAAACGAACCCGGACGAATCGCTGTAGCAGGCGCTACGACGATGTACATCACCATAGCGGCGACGGCGAAAAGTAGGCCGGTTCTCATGGTTGGGCTTGTTGTGGTGAGTGGTGACGCCGTTTGGGATTCAGGTGGTTTTGCTCTGTGATGGTAGAGGGTGATTAGGGGGGCATTATATAGGGCTCAGACTCTGCAGCATTGCAAAAAAAAAAAGATGTCGATTTATGGAGGCTATCAATTTGATATAGAATGGGTTGATAAGAATCGCACCAAAATCAATTCCTGCTATAAATGGTTACTTACAAATCAGTACAAAGTGATTCACTGGAGTGATTTATGGGATCCATTTTCGTTTAACAAAAGGAATTCAATCCCAAAAATACGCTGATCAGAATTATACGAGATTAATTGAGGGCTAATGTACCATAATACTTGCCTGAAACAAAAACGGCAGTCCTTGTACAGTGCCCTGAATATCCCCGCAAGATGTTTGGAATTTGGATCGGGGTCGGCTCAGCCAGGTTGCCATGCTCAGGCCCAAGTTTTGCCGAGGTGTTGCGCCCGCCGTACGCGTTGCGAATTGCGATGGACCTTAGTGTTCTTTGCAGGCGTGGCATGGCAATGTAGAAGACAGTCTTGTGCTAGTGACAAGTTGGTACAGTTGCTAATCGCAATGCCACTTTATTTCATCAGCTGTTCTGTGTCAAGTGCTAGTGACAAGTCTTTTTCTTTTTCTGGATTCCCATGCTTCAATGTACATGCCAAGTGCAGTTTGATAGTAATGTTTACAGATATGAAGGAGCTGACATAACTTAGTAACTTCCATGTAAAGAACAACCTGACAGAACATTACTCACAGAGGAGCAATTAGCAAAATACTACTAGGAGCATAAGAAGGAATTCATGAACAGAATAACAAAATTACAGAACAAGAACAGAGTTAGTAGAGCGAGCATTTGATGGAAGACAAGACGAAAAGCTCTTTGGGGTAGGCGAGCAAGCAACAAGACGGAAGGTGGCTGCCATCGGAGGTGTTGTAGTTGCAGTGCAGGTGAACGGAGAAAGGCGAAGGCGAGGTGGTTGCCACACCACACGGCCGCGGGTCCTTCTTGCAGTGGGTAAGGGGTACTGACCAGCAAAACAGAAGAGAATAGCACATCTTCTCCGTGGCTCTGCCCCCTCATCTTCTCCGGGTCCGTGAAACCTGAGTAGCGCCCGGCAAGACCGGCAGACCGCAAAAGAAGAGACAAGACTTTCCCTCATTCATTCCTTAGATTAGGAGTTCAGTCGAAAAAAATTCTCTTCTGTTGTCCGCATTCGAATGGAGGAAAAGCGCGGGAGCCGCCGAGAGGCTTAGGGTCAGTTTGGTATTCTTGCCCATTCAGCTTGCCTTGCCTCTCCTCTCCTTGCCAGCGACGGAGAGCGGGTGCAGCTTGTCTGGCAAGCCAACCAAACGTTCCAAGTTTTTGCCCAGCCGAGCAAAGCAAGTTCCAGCAAGAAATCCAAACTGACCCTTAGTATCTGTGGGAGAAAAACCCACCCCGCAAATGACATGGCCCAAGACAAGGCGGCACATGTATTCCTGGCCCTAGACGGAGCCCATCGGCCCAGTATGACAGTCCGAGACACATCTGGACTCCGTGAAGCCCGAGTCGGCTGAGTTGCCGTCCGTCATCTCTCCGGCAGAAAACACAGGCGAGGCCGAGGACCCGGACGGAGGCGCCGCTCGCGACCACACGAGTGCCACGTGCCCTCTCCCCCTCGGAGTCGTCGGATCCCCCCAGCCGTCGCCGCCGCCGTCGCCGCCGTACGGTTCGTCTCCTCTTCTTGTCCACAATATCAGTGTTGATGTCTGGAGAATCTCGATTGGGGTGAATCTGTGGGTGCGGTCGTGTTCGTGATTCTGCCTCTAGGGCTGGGGCTGCGCGGAGTTACTAGATCTCGCCTGCCAATTTGAAGACTAGTTTGTCGGCATCATTTCTCCCAAACATCTCTAATAGGTCTTGAGATGCAATTCCCCGCACCAGTGGTCTGGATCACTTGACCTCTCTGATCTGCCTGTACTTTTGGGCAAGTGCTCTTCTGATTTCTGAGTTCTCGGACACAGTTGGCTCTGTTTCCGTTGCATACTTTGGTGTCTAAGTTTACACTTTGTCCGGTTGCAGGATTCTCTGTTGTTCCTCGGGAGTGTCGCTTCTGCCCCTTGCCGACGACATGGTTTCCTTCGAAATGAATGACCTTAAGAGTATGCACCAAGCATTGTTTGTTCCCTTTTTTTTTATTCATCTGATGACAACATAACTATGTGGTGATGATGGCCACCGAAAGTAACTCTGACCATCATACATTGCATTTTTTGCACTGTGGCTACCACAAGCAGTATTGAAAGAATGGGATATTGGGATACATGGTTCATTCTTTTTTGTTTTGAAATGGCTAGCTTCTCATGGATGAGATACATAGTTTGGTGCAACTCCAAGAAAAATTCATGTAATCAATTACTCAAAGACCATAGTGTAACACTAACAGTTCCATGTATGCCATATATCCTACATCAAAGCCCCAATTATATTAGTATGAAAGAAAAACAGTTAGAATAAGGATTTGTCGTTTATTTATTTTTTCAATTTTGCATTTTTTTTGTGTGTGGAAGGATCATATTTTTAAAGCGTCGCCTAGGTGTCTGAGCGTACCTCCAACGCCTTGGCCTTGTAGTGCCGCCTTGGCACCTAGGCGTCGGCTAGGCGCATGGATGCACCTCCAACGCCTAGGCGCCTTAAAAACTATGGGAAGGATCACTGTGCATGAAGATATTATATTGGGTGACATATATGATATCTTGATCTTAAATGAGCTCAGTATGTTATGACTAGTTACAAATAAGTTGGACCAGCCAATAAACCTTAAAAACCAGAGTCTGCCAACTAAGCCTTTTAGCCGAAACTCTTAACTTGTAAGAGATGGCTTGCTACTGTGCTTAGGTCTTGGCTTGTCACTCAAACAATTTTAGCACTGGCTGGTCCCATTTGACCGCTTGTACCGGTTTGCGGTCAACTTCTAGTTATACTGTATTTGCCAGATTCCTTTGAAAGTTTTGTGACAATGCGGAGCAGAAATTGAACCATTAGCCTGCCAAGTTTCAGTTAGAAACTAACTTTTTATAGGAACAGATAATCAGCTAGAAATTTCACCATCTGTTGGTAAATCTCACCAATTCATCATAGCTAGAACCTAAAACAGATAAATGTAGAGACCATCTAAGACCCAGAGCTAGAAATATTCGGGACGAGTCTTGTGACACTAATCAGCCAGAAAGATAACACCACTAGTCTCTGAGAACTCAAGGAGAAATCCGAGCTACATCAGGGCTGCCTAAAAAGACTCGAAGCTCAACTCTAGAAAATAATTTCTTTAGGACTAGACCCGAATTAGAACTCATGTGAGTTATGCTATTTTTCATTTCTGATCATTGGAGTCCAATGATGTTGTATGGCATTATCATTTTTTTCAATTTGATACTGTAAGTTAACTCCAGTTCACTGAGGCAATGATGTTATGCATCTAACAGACCAAATATATGTAACAACTTACTGTTTTGTTTATCCCTCCCTTTGTTTTGTGACTTACCGGATTCTGGCTTTCTTCTGAAACAGAGATTGGGCTAGGACTGACAGGCTTCGGAGTATTCTTCTCCTTCCTGGGAATCATTTTCTTCTTTGACAAAGGTCTCATTGCAATGGGCAACGTATGTTTTCATTACACAATATTCTCCTTTTGAACTTTTTAGGTTAGTCAGCACAATCTGGTTACTATATGGTTAACTTTTTCCGAATGGCACCATTTCAGATTCTCTTCCTGTCAGGTTTGGGTTTGACAATTGGTCTAAAATCAACTATGCAATTCTTCACCAAGCCTAAGAATTACAAGGTTTGGCAACCACTAAACTTCCTTTACTTATTTTCCCTAGATTTTGTGATATCTAGTTATCTGTTGTAATGAACAGGGTACTATCTCCTTTGGTGCTGGCTTTTTCCTTGTTCTCATTGGGTGGCCCTTTTTTGGCATGCTCTTAGAGGCGTATGGCTTTGTTGTACTCTTCAGGTTGTATGACTCCTTTTCATTGTTTCCTCTTGACCAATCTGAAATTTAGTTTTGAAACACCAACGTCATGCTTCTTAATCAATGCATTTGTCATATTTTTCCATAAAACCAACAAGTTTATTGCAAACTCGTATAATTAATTTCAAATCATTTGCTTGTACATGGATACTGACCTGTGGATCCAACCGCAGTGGGTTCTGGCCAACTCTTGCCGTTTTCCTGCAAAGGATTCCTATCATCGGATGGATTTTTCAACAACCATTTGTCACATCGGTAAGTCCTTTTTTTTTCTCCCTGGAGGCTTACGCTGTTCTGTTGCATACCCTGACTAAATTTAATTTCCCTTGTGTGCAGTTTCTTGATCTGTTGCATATCCTGACTAAATTTAATTTCCTTGTGTGCAGTTTCTTGATCGCTACAGAGGAAAACGAGTCCCTGTGTAGCATGCTCCCATGCCATGTTCTTGTTATGTAGCAACTGATTTCTCGCAGAAGTGACATGTTGTTATACCTGTGTCCAGTCGTTACCTTTCTTTGCCTGATATAGTTAATGGTAGGATTGTTCTTTGTAAATTACACCCTCAAACCTCTTCTCAGAACAACAATGCAACTTTCCCTGTGAAATGTATTGAAGAAAAACCTCATGAAATCGTATGTGGAGAATGCAGTAACAGAGGGATGCTCTTAAGAATAGTGGCATACCATGTCTTCTTTTGTAACATCACTTACTATTAGCCTTAGGTATAGATGTACTACCAAGAAGCTTGTGTTCATTCTACAAGGTCTATAGAATTCGTGCTGATGTGAGTTCCTTTTGCTTTGGGAAATTCCCAAGAAAATCACATTCCTAGAACCTTCAATAATCGTGCAAATTACAAGCTGGGAAGAATTTGCATACAATTTTATTTGGTCTGGCACGTTGTTTTTAACAATGTTGGGAATCTGAGCATACATTTAAGCTGAACAAAATTGCCTATGAACGGCGTGCAAACTACTAGAGAATCTCAAATATACAAAGGAGAATTCTACGTTGAGCAGTAGTACGTTCCAAAGCAACAAGCTAGCGCGTATCTCTAACAAGCCCCAATCTCAGAATATTGCTCTGCCATAGCCCATTTGCAACAATCCTTTACGAACCAGCGATCATGCAGTATTTTCGAACTTCATATGACTCCACTTAAGTCCGCGAGCCACAAGCTCATAACCAGGTCCTATGCAGGTGTACCTAACCAGGTCAACCAGACACTTCAGATAACACAACTCATATCTGCAGGATTCTTGAACGAATGCAGATACTCTGAGTTGGAACTGGCACAGTTCCCTGCATCTTGTCAGACGTGGAAGGAGAAATATGGCCTCTTTTCAGGTGCACCTGATTATAAGCTATACACTTTGCTAACTATACTGCTTCTAGTCTCACAAAAAAAAAAAGAAACTATACTGCTTCTCTGCACAGTAAGTCACACGTCTCCTTTGGGCATGTTTGGGACATCGCCCCCATAAGAGGTACTCCCTCTGTTCCAAAATAAATGTCACTGTTGACTTTTAGACATTACGTTTGACCGCTCGTCTTATTTAAAAAAATTATTCAAATATAAAAACAAATATGTCATGATTAAACTACATTCAATGATAAAACAAGTTGTAAAAAAATAAATACAATTTGCGTAAAAAATTAAATAAAATGAACGGTCAAACGTGATGTTTAAAAGTCAACAATGACATCTATTTCTGAACGGAGGGAGTACTTGATTCTCAAAAGATTCTCAAAAAAACAAAACACTATATACTTTTGTTATGTCATAAGACACAGATAATCTCAAATAAGTTGGTTGATTTTTTATCAATTACATTCATAATTTGATAGCTATTTTCTTCAAATCTCTAATTCCAATACACCAAGTTTGTAGAGACAATTTTACTTTGACAAATGCTATAAATTTATGTGTTCTTAGAGGTACCTCATTCATCCAAAATACCATGCTGATTTTGCTTTTCGATTCTCGAGTAAAAGTGTTGCTTGGGAGGAGTGTCATATTACCAGCAATATCCATTGATATCGGGTTCACACTATATTGTAGCATACATGGTAAAATTTGAATTTCGTCAAATAAAAGACTGTGTCAACATAAATACTAATAATGACAATAGCCTCCACCAACACTGTGGCCCGGGGCCTTTTAGTGCAACTTGGAAGAGAGAAGGCGGAGGGGGCTCAAGCCCCCCTACTTCCTAAAACTTCAAGTCACTAGTTCCAGATGATGACTGACAGATGATCAAGCCATGGATTGATATTGATCCGTTCGAACGTTGATCAATCAAATATTCACATAGTAGCATGACCCGTGAGCATGTAGGCGATCGGTATAAGCGGGCGACTGGTTTTTGGTATTTGATTTTGATCAAATTTGAAAAAAAAATGTACAAATATTAGATGAATAATGAAGCACTATGGTGAGAAAACTTTATGAACACAAGAATGTTTTAGTACCATTAAGGAAGAAAAAATTAAAAAGAAGAAAACATCCCCTTTCTAATTTTCTTGTTTTGTTTTTTCTTTTTTAAAAAATGAGCGGTTAGCCAGAAACCAACCGATTTGCAGTTTCTTTCGGCCAATTCTTTTTTTGTTTTGAATTTGGAGCGTTAAAATGTGCTGTTTTCCGATTTTAGTGAAAACCGGAAATTGAGTTGTTTCCCATTTTAGTGAAAACCGGCAAACCGGCCTGGAGCTGTTGACATATTATTCTCCTGATGCAAGATTACCAATACAAAGTCCCGCTACCGACAACTATCTTCCCAAGTCCCAATAGATAACAGTGACAACTTATTCCCTTGTTCACATCCGTATCGGTAAATTGCTCCCTATACCTCAAAAAAAAGTCTTGCACACAGCACATAAATGGTGGCACAGTTCTCTGATAGTATAGCAGGCACAATTGTCAACTTGGTGATTGCACTGAACTACTCTTCAACAATTGCATTTCAATCTGCAATCCGATTACAGAATGAACAAGCAACATAGAGATGAACAACTCCTCAACGATTGCATTTCGATCAATTAAATCACCAATCATCACTATAGATTTGCATAAGTGCTAAATCTTGTTCCGCATAGCAACAATGAAACATACTATTTCATTCTGAAAACAGATAAACAAACGGAACATAATCCTCTGTAACACTGACAAATCGTAACCAGATAGTACAGAGCAATGCATAGAATCAGAATAGCAATACTACTGCAGAGATAGCCGCATGAAACATATCCCATTTGGCAACCAGAAAAATTCCACTCTGCCCTCAGACATCAGGACATCTCCAGATGCAGAGTATCTCACGGCGAGGCAGGCGAAAGACTTGTGTTGGAGACTCAGGCCGCGGGCTGCGGCTCGACCTCCGCGACGGCGGGTGCAGGGGAGTCCTCGGACTCGGCCGGCGTCTCGGCCTTGGCTGCCGCCGAGCGTGACTTGACGAAGTCGAGGAGGCGGCGGCTCACCTCCTTGGAGTAGAACTGGAGCGCCTCGATCCCCTCGTCGACGGAGGCGGCGGCCGCGCCGGTGACGGCCGCGGCGTCGAAGGCCTCGGCCTCGATGGCGCGCGCGGCGGGCTCGGCGTCGGCGGGCCG
>LAPY01001015.1:5665-25124 GCA_000970635.1 Eragrostis tef | reverse complement strand
GCGCCGACCGCCGCGGAACACGACCGGCCGTTACGGCCGTCGTCGTCCTCGCAGTAAGGCAGATCCCGGAAGAAAGCGGCGAGGCTAGCCCGGCGAAGCCTGGCGTCCGGTTGCTTCATGGCGCATAAGAAGCAGTCGCAGCTGCCTGAGCTCAAGTCATAATCAGCTTCCTCCTCCTCCTCTTCCTCTACGATCTTGGCCATGGCTTTGGCCTTTCCCTTGCTGTTGCTGGATTGCTTACTCCTGGTGTTTAGCTCCATCGATGGACTGGCTGGAGAAGGGAGAGTAGGGTTTTGTAGCAGTAGTGGGGGTGATTTTCAATTAGTCAATTAGACATGGATTATATATGTCCTTGTTAACTTCTTTTCATGAAAGAGGGAAGCCTTCTTTTATAGTTATGATCAGTCGGAAGCAGAGAACTTTCTTGAGACAGAATACAATACTAGGACAGTAGGACGTATTTAGAAAGCCCCTCCAGCTTCTGGATTCTTGCATATAAAAGAGTTTATACATTCTAAAATAGAATACAAGCATAAAAACATGAGCTTTTTTTTAAAAAAAATACATTTTCTTAAAAAAAATGTTTCCGTTTACCCCAAGCTCCAGCTTTAAAATCCCTGGAGCCGGTGCACACAGCTGCAAGAATTGTTACTCCTGTAGCTCTCCTCCCCCAAGCATACATCAATGTGAGCTTGGGGAAATGGATGATTGAGGGGAAGTGATTAAAAGTGGATCTGATGGGTACAATTGAGGGAATGAGATCAATCTAGGCTCTTGGATGCCCAACCAACGATCAGGAAAACTGCTGATTCCGCATTCTAAAATAGGTCAAATTAGATATACTCTTCTGGATCAGAAGGTAGTTAACGTAGTACTAGTGTCTGAGGTGTAACAGCTGAAGTGTCTTCAGGATAAATCACTCGAGGCTCCAGTCAGGGCACTATGGCTATGTAGCGTGCAACCGTTCCGCCTAATCCTAGCCGGCAAAGATTCGGCATCAGTTGCTTTCACGGCCGAGCCGGCGGTGCAGACTGAGACTGTGTTCGTGCATGTCGCACTTACCGCGAGAAGACGAACACATTAATCAGTTGATGACAATCCGCGATGAGGTCAAGGTCTAAAGTTGTGGCTGTTAATTCCCACAAAGCCTAGTTTAACTGAACCCTTTCTTCCAGCAACTACTTTAACAAACCAGCGCGCGTCTGATTCCACTAGGTTAATTATCTGATTAGCTTGACGTAGCAACTGTAGTGGCTATAATTTTTACTAGTAGCTTCACCATTTTACAGAGCCTGAAGTTGAAGAACAAGAACTTGAAATTGCATGATGGATCTGTGGTCTGATTCTTCTTTTGCTTAATCTAGGGTGAATATTTGGTATGACACTTCTTCTTTGCCTGTTATAGATGCACCAATTATAACTGACGTTACAATCAGTTAATTACTGTTGTTGGTAACACTTTATGTAAGTTTCTTTTTCTTTCTGAAAGTGTCCTTCCAACTCAGAAAGGGAACAGTGATACGTCGCGAGAATGTATTGTGGATTTGTGGTCCTTCAAATGAAGAGTATGATTTGCATGCATGCTGTCTGCTACCCACTCATCACAAGAAAAGAGGAATAAACATGAACAAAAGCAACTTTCATCTGATAGATCGATACACAAGCACCAAGCTATTGGCAAGAGCCATTAAAGTAGTGATATGCTCGAGCAGAACAAACTGCTTAGGAGGCCAATAGCAAGAGCCGCCATGGATCCGCTTTAGTGAGTTCCCATGATAACGCATCCGGGGTGTACTGAGTAGCCGCCGTAGACCTGTGTCACCTGTCCATGTGGCGCCTAGCCCTGCCGGGCTGGATTGTTTGGGCTCAATTTGAATTTTGGACCATCAGGCCTAGCCCAGCCAGGCCGACGTATGAGCTTCAGAAGTTTCACAATCCACATGATGTCGATGCCAATTATGAAGTTCAGAAGGTTCAGCTGTGGCAAAGACAACAAATTCAGGTGCAGTTGGAGCAAGTTTAGAGATAGCCAAAGCATGTTCATAGCTGCAAGCGCGAGCGTGTTCAATGGAATCTTTGAATCAGGGAACGGCAACCAGCCACTTGGGAAGCACTTGTTCGAATGTAATGAGACTTTATATTTGGCTTTTGACAGCAACCTATCACGATGTGTGATAGCTTCTGGCTGTTTGGAGTTGATTAAAATGTACAGGAGAGGGGTATATGCGCCTACAGTGTAATTTTGAGTGAAGTTATCTTCAGAAAAGGCGTTGTAGGTGATGTTCAGTTCAAGCATGAAAGTAGAAATTCCAATGGAGAAGCACATCGATTAGCTAAGAGTGTGTGTTCACTCGCTCGGGGGAGATATGTCTGGCTCCCAGGCCAGGGAAGTTTCTCCACATACATTAAACATTTTGGATAGTGAATAATATCCTTGTTTCCTCTGCAAAAGGAAAACAATTAAAACAAACATGATGTCGATGCCTAGACAATGTTTAGACGTTGTAGACCCATTCTCTCTTACAATTTTATATAAACTTTTGATTTCTGAAGTAGTCGATAACTCATATAGTACAAAATTGAGAACTTTTTATCCTTGCACTCCTCAAAATTTGCGCTCTAAGTCCTTTTCCTATATTTTCATGTCTTTTTCTGCTGTGAAAAAGCTGCCTACAATTTCATAGCAAGCGTCCATCACATGAAAGCAAATGACGGACGGGAGGAAGACACGACCGCCGAGCAAGGAGTCGCATAAAAGCAATAAAACCGAGATACCTCAGGTTTTTGTCCCGTCATGGCGTAGTCAACACTCAACAGCAGGCTGCTAGAGAGGAATCCATGCTACTAGCAGCCTGTGTACACCAAATCGATCAAGTCCTTTTATTTTCATGTCTACGTGCAGATGATCCAACAAGAACATCTTGGCAGCACACGGATGCTGACGCTCGTGGCGTATTGAGACGAGGGGCTTCCGTGTGTGTTCCGTTATTTGGGTCATCAAGTCAAGCACTCATGCATGATGCCAACAGAATCAGAGAGTGACATATGGGCTGCCGAGACTCGGTCCAAGTCAAGAGGGGGTTCAACGAAGATAAGTCATGATGAGGAAGCGCAATGCTGTGGACCTGCCTCTGTTTCAAGTTACGTTCCAGATTCAGCAAAAGTTCTATCGCAGAAGTCTGAACTTTCTTTTCATGTTCAGTTCACGTATGACAATGGCACAAACGCGTTAACGCTTTGCTAGGAGTAGTATATGTCATGCATAGGCATAGCAAGTGTCCGGTGCATTTCGTGTTTGAAATTCAGAAGAAACTTTGTTGACTAAAGAAAGCATGTCCATTTTATTTTTCGTTCCTTTTACTCTCTAGTTTTTAGCTGACACTGAGGTAGTTTTATTTAAAAAATCAAGTAAAAACTGAAGGGAGTACTAAAGATAGAAGACATACGCATACGCTCTTCACTGAATGAATCCACAACAAGAAGAATGACCACCACAACTCACTAGCAACAAATACTGAAAGCATCCTTATCAGTTCAGTTCCCTGCCTCATGATCTAGGTCGTGGTCATCGGTACATAAATGCCATTTGGAAGATCCGAAGTCTTTTAGACCGGAGAAGTCATGGATCAATGCTTGTTGAACCGATCCACGATATTGGTCGCCTTTCAACATCGCCTGTATTCCGAGGCAGACCGTCGCCACGACTATGACGGCTGACGACCTGCTTCACCCTCAGTACACTCGTTGGGAAAGAGCCTGCTTCTGACTGCTTACAAGTGCGTGATTGGATTCTACTACGTACTCTGCACAGATCTAGTAGTGATTTTCTGCGTTTTTTCCTGTGCAATTCCCATTTGACGTCTCCTTCGGTTAACAGCTCTGAAGGACACGGACAGAACAGAGCGGGAGTTCGAGGCCACAACAAAAAAGATACTAGTAAACAAGGTTTATCAAAGCCAGCAGTTGAAGATTTGCAAATGTTGTCTCCTTTGGATGAACGAAGATTTACATTAAACACACGTGACGACACTCGTCAATACTAGTTGTTTCTTGAAACGGAAGTAATTCGATTCTTGTATCTCAAACAGGGCCTGAAACTAGGCCCAAATGCTGCACAATCCTGAAGCAAAGCAGAGCAGAGCAGAGCCCCGGGTTGATCATCCACGTGACCATGGCGCGAAGATCGATGTAGAACGCGCGCAAAATCAGTGGCAGCTCGAAGTGTCTTAGGACCCAACCGAGTAAACTATCTTAACGTTCGCAGAGAGCAAACGCAAGCACTGAAAGAACGGTCTCAACAGCGCGAGGAACGCCGGCCGATCGATCAATGCAGTACGGGCCTCGCGGGGTCCTCCTGGTCGCAACCGGGGCTGTAGGAGTACACGTCGACGGGCGCGTAGGTGCTGTCGATGCCGTCGGGGCTGGACGGAGCCGCGCCATTGCAGGCGTCGAGGAAGAGCACGACGACGGTGATGTCGTCGTGGAACCGGCGCCTGTGCCCCTTCTCGGCCCTCTGTATCGTCTCGTACCTGATCTCCTTCTTCCTCGCCACCTCCAGCTGCGCGGCGCGCACGAGCCTCATGGCGACGCCCTTCCTCGGGCTGGCGGCCACGATGCCGACCGCGGCCTCGTCCGTGAGCTGCTCCCACAGCCCGTCGGACGCGAAGATGACGAACCGGTCGCCGGGGCGCAGCTTCCGCGTCTTGATCGAGGGCACGGCGCTCATCACGGGCCGCCGCAGCGGGAACGGGTAAACGTGCATCGGGTTGCCACCCTGGCCCTTGCCGCTGCACAGGTCGGGCTTCTTGAGGTACGCGTCGCCGATGGAGCGCGACACCTGGATGATGCCCTTGATCCGCCACACGCCGTGGCTGTTGAGCACGATGCGCGAGTCGTCCGGGTGCATCTCGGCGACCTCGCGCCTCACGTCCTCGTCGGCGACGTTGTGGTCGCGGGAGAGCCGCTCCGCCACCACCCGGTTCTTCCGTCCCTTGCCGGGGTTGGTGGCGCGGCGGCCGAGCACGCGCCTGCGACGGCGCCCACCAGGCAGCAGGAGCCGACGGACATGATCCGCGGGCGCGACTGCCACGAGTCCTGCACCACGCCCAGGAACTCCTCCTCCGTCGCGCCGAACGCCTTCGTCAGCACGTCCGCCGACAAGCCACCGTTCTCGGTCGCGAACTCTGCATCCATTCCAGTAACACAAAAAGATTGTCATCTTTGAGCTCAGCAACGCAAGCAGACTCTGCGATTTCTAGGCAGCTAACGGTTTACTAGTAGAAAGAAACAGACGCAGGCGGCTGACCTTGGACGAGGGAGAAGAGGCGCGCGTTGACGAACCGCGCGGCCTCGGTCCCGCCGTGGCCGTCATACACGCCGACGAGCGTGGCCGAGGGCGCCGCGAGCACCTGCGCCTGGTCCTCGAGCTCCTCGTTCGCCTGCGCCACGGCCACGGAGTAGTCCCCCAGCGCGTGCGCCTTGAGCGCCACGTCCCACACCAGCCCGTCCGCCACGCTCCCCGACCCGGCTCCCCCTCCTCCGCCACCGTCGCCGAAGCAGCAGCACGGCAGCCACCGCCGCAGACTCCTCCTCATGATCTCGTACCCCCAGCCTCGCGCGCTTGCGCCTGCTCGCTGGCCTTGGTGCCGAGAGTTTTCGTCGTGGACACTGGACGCGGCCGCTCTAGCTAGCGTATCTGTGTTAGTGTCGTGTGCGCTGCTCTGCCGGCGGCCGTGTCTGCCCGGGTGGGTGTATAGAGACGAGATGGAGGGACGACGTGGCGTGGACCGTGGGCGCACGGCATGACCGGTGGAAGACGCGTTTGTTAGCCGAGCCGTTCGACTTTTGTCCCTCGCTTCTCTGGCCGCCGTCTCTCTCGGCGTGCAAGGAAAGGAGCGGGTGACCAGGCGTCGTATCAGAAGGGTCAAGAAAGCAGAGGCGCGCGGTGGCCGTCTGAACGAGGACGAGCCCGAGCTGCGATGGAGAAAGCGGCGCGGCTCCGACGCCGTGGTGGGCGTTCTCAAGCGCGTGTGTCCTGATTCATTTTTACGCTTTAGGAGTGCCTCATATCTGATCTGACGCTGACACAGATACGCCTGTAGGTAGGTGTAAGATAGCATGGTTTTTCCTGTGTGAATGTTGTGGGCAAAAGCTGTATTTAATAGATAAGAGGGTTATGCACCATATCATTTTTTTTATGGATGTATAATTGCTCTTTTTTTTTGTGCACATATGAATGTAGCAAAACTTTGTTTCTAAATTATTGTTGTGTGTATGTTATGAAATTGCGATTGTGCTTCGAGTACATAAAAGGGTTGTTGTGCCATGGAAAATTTAACATTTTTTATACAGATATATAATTTTTATTGCATGTCTTTTCACTAGAAAAATGAGGAAAAATGTCTTATTCTAGTTTCTTTCAAAAAGATTATTGGTCCATGTAAGTATTATAAATTACAATTTTTTTTACTGTGAATTAACTCATGACAACAATACAACCTATCTATAGGTTTTTCTTTGACCCATTTACTTCATTCTATGTATATTTGACTCCAATTACCAGGATAAACATGCGGCATATAAATTTATATATTCATTCATTGTTAGAAAAGTTGCTTCGCTTTGATCATCAGAACAGACTTATATTTACAATATGTGAAGTTATGGTATGTTATAATCAACTATTTATTTATAAAAAGTTATGTTATCTTAGTTCAAACATGTGATGCAAGTGGTGTGCTCTTGTTGTATCAAATATGACCTGACTAATGTGTGCATTCCTACACATAAAATTTGGTTGAAGGTTGGTTTTTGTTTTGTACAGATGCATATTTATTTTCAACAGACGAGAGAAGTTAAAAACAAAATAACTTAGGCTTTGTTTGGCTGTTGTAGCATTTATGGGCCATAGTATTTAAAAACTACATCATATTGTTGGAAAAAAATCTTGATTAAAAAAACATACAGATCTTTTTAGTATGTCCTTCGGAAAAAAGTTAGGATGTGATTTTTTAATCAAGCCTTTTCTTTTGAGGAACTTTTTTGGATCAGGCTAGGATGTGCATATCCCAGCAGTGGACCGACCGGAAAAAGATAGAAGCCCAGCCGCACTGTTGGGGCCAATGGATCACCGTCAACGCGGCCCAGCCGCACTTAGCTCAGCTGGGCTAAACCCTAACGAAACAATCTCCTCCCTCCAGCCCCACGCCGGACGGCCGGAACTCGCCTCGTCGCCGTCGCCTCCGCTCCACCCTTTCTCTTCGCCCACCGCGGAAACCAGCCTCGCCATCCCGTTTGACTGCTTTGGGTTGGACCCGGATTATAAATTACAATTTTTTTTACTGTGAATTAACTCATGACAACAATACAACCTATCTATAGGTTTTTCTTTGACCCATTTACTTCATTCTATGTATATTTGACTCCAATTACCAGGATAAACATGCGGCATATAAATTTATATATTCATTCATTGTTAGAAAAGTTGCTTCGCTTTGATCATCAGAACAGACTTATATTTACAATATGTGAAGTTATGGTATGTTATAATCAACTATTTATTTATAAAAAGTTATGTTATCTTAGTTCAAACATGTGATGCAAGTGGTGTGCTCTTGTTGTATCAAATATGACCTGACTAATGTGTGCATTCCTACACATAAAATTTGGTTGAAGGTTGGTTTTTGTTTTGTACAGATGCATATTTATTTTCAACAGACGAGAGAAGTTAAAAACAAAATAACTTAGGCTTTGTTTGGCTGTTGTAGCATTTATGGGCCATAGTATTTAAAAACTACATCATATTGTTGGAAAAAAATCTTGATTAAAAAAACATACAGATCTTTTTAGTATGTCCTTCGGAAAAAAGTTAGGATGTGATTTTTTAATCAAGCCTTTTCTTTTGAGGAACTTTTTTGGATCAGGCTAGGATGTGCATATCCCAGCAGTGGACCGACCGGAAAAAGATAGAAGCCCAGCCGCACTGTTGGGGCCAATGGATCACCGTCAACGCGGCCCAGCCGCACTTAGCTCAGCTGGGCTAAACCCTAACGAAACAATCTCCTCCCTCCAGCCCCACGCCGGACGGCCGGAACTCGCCTCGTCGCCGTCGCCTCCGCTCCACCCTTTCTCTTCGCCCACCGCGGAAACGGCAGCCTCGCCACCCCGTTGGACCCGAGGGCGGCAGCAGGATGGCGTTGAGGGGCGTCTGGCAGCTGCAGAAGCTCGTGGTGAACTACTGCGATTGGGGAGGGAGCAGCAGGGGGATCAGGTACCTCGCCTCCTCAGCTCTGTTGATTTGATTTGATGGACGGTTGTTTTAGATCCGAAAGCTTATGCATATGTTCGACGCGGGAATTGGTCCACTAGTCCGTCGATTTGCGCGCAGCCAAAGATAGCGCGATGAAATGAGGGATTCGCTTTTACGCGGACTATGGTGTGTTTGTAATTGTGCGCCACTGTTAATCGATACCCCTGTGGAATTTGCTTAGGAAAATCCTATTTTAGGAAAACTTTCCTTTGTGGAAGTGGAAATGTGAAGGTTTAGCAATAGTGACAACTGACAAGTTCTCTAAAGAATTTTAGAGCAATCAATTGGTCACGATTTTGGGTCGATGATCTGCTAATTGCTGCATCAGGACCATAATCTGAATTTGTAGTTCTTGAGCAGAATTTCGCTTGTCATACATCTTATTTTCTTGTAGAGCGGCATTATATTCTTAGTCTCAGTTGTGTAATGCTTCAGCTTAAAATGTTGCTGATTCAATACTCTTTATCACTAATAATAAGTGTTTGCATATGCTTCATAACAACTAGCGCTTTTGAAATTGCAGGGCTTTCATGGAGAAACACCTTCCAGCCTTTAAAGAAAGTAATCCACATTTAGAGGTAGTAACAGAGCTTGTCCGTGGTCAGCATCCGAACTTGAAGGGCATTTACAGTAAGATGATTATCTCTACCTGTGCCATTTTATAATGCTCAGTAAACTCTATGCTACATTACTTATAAGAACGTCACTTTGCTGTAGTAAGATCAAATACTTTTGTCAATACTGAGCAAATGCAATAGGAAGTGTTGTTCTCCACAAGTTCCCTTCTAAAGTTGATTGAAAATTAGACACCATGGTCATTTGTCGGTCTTATAACATTCTTTGCTTAAGTTCTTGTGGAGTGTGACATGCCTTTAGGCGGGGTAACACATGTTGGTTTAAATACACGGTAGCTAAAATAAACCAACTTTAGGGAATTTTTACCTGTTTAATTGGGTAAATCAACCTATGTGATGATGAGTACAACCATATTGCATTGTATGGATCATAGGATAATTGAGAAAATTCTGTGGGGTGGAATTGTGTTCATTCAACACATTATGTGTCTTTAGCACACTCTAGTTTCATTCACCCTGTAGTAGGATCATTTCATTGCAATTAACTACGAGAATCTTGTAGGACCAGATTGTAGAATGGTGGTATTACTCGAACAAAACATACAAGCTTCTCTTCTTTAATTGCACTGTCTTGGTTTTTTACATGGGTGAACTTAGGTTCTTTGTGAATGAAAGGTCTATCGCCCTTAGTTTTCTAACCAAAGCTCTTCTTGTCCACAGAAAACCACAATGAACGAGTGGTTTGTGTCAGAAATTTACCGCCTGAGGACATACTCCTGCAAGCTACTAGGCTAAGGAACTCCTTGGGCAGGAAAGTGGTGAAGCTGAGAACCAGGCACGTAACGAAACGCCCCAGCGTTCAGGGAACGTGGACCACAGAAACGAAGATGTGAGCAAGCTGTTATACTCTTTCTGACGGTGTGATTGCAGAAGCTGTGTCAAATCCGTGTCAAAAAATTTGTTGGCGGATAATAACATGTAAACTTGGAGATTCTTGTTAGCGTCAGCCTGTCTGAATTCAGTCGTGACATTTGTCTTTCATCTTAGACCATTACCTTGGTGTTTCCAGTACACGAGATATATATAATTGTTGGTAACGGCAGGCTAGTAGTCTGAAACTGTCGTCAGCTATATAATATGCGGGCTTTCAGATTTCGTCCAGTCAATCTTGTGCGTTTAACTGAGTCTCCACGCTTTCCTTGGCGCATATGCATTTGATTATTTGTAGATGTGAACAGACTCACAACTAGAAGACATCGGATATCCTAGCTTAAAACTCTGCATAAATCTAAGATTACCCTGATCGCTAAGGTAGCAGTCAAGATTTTGGGTGACACTGACAGCTGACGCGGTAAGCACCAGGCGATGGGGCGGGTAGCCAGGCCGCCATCGTTGAAGTCGTCAGCGCGTGGCGAAGCCGACGCGACGAGCCACCCATCCAACCACGGCCTCCACACCGGCGGGTGGCAAAGCCGACGCGACGAGCCACCCATCCAACCACGGCCTCCACACCTGGCTATAACTATAAGCCGCTCCGCGACAGCAGCCTCAACCCAGCGTCGATTCCCAGCGCCAGCGTGTTAGTTTCTGCCAATAAACGAATAAACTAGCGAACCAAACTGCAATCACAAGTTGAAACAACTCGAAACTGCAGAGAACTAAGCATCGCATTAACTAAGCATCGCATTAGCATATTTCGATGGCAACAGCTTTGCTATGATTGGAGCTGACGGCTGAGTTAGCCGGGCTGACAGTGGCATCCCCGTTGGCGCACGGCAGTGGCCACGTCCCCCCACGGCACCGCGGCGATCCCATCCAAGCTAGCGCACCGAGAAATAATAGGCAGCGGAGCAACCACCACGAAACAGGCAGCGGCGAGCAAAAGAGGTAAACGGGAACACGCCCGAGGAAAGCGGGCTCGCCGTTCCCCACCCGCTGCTGCCCTGAAATCCAACCTGTTTCTCTCGAGGTTTTCGATTTCGATCGAGTGACATGGCGACGTCGTTCGACCGGTGGGAGAAGGACCCCGTCCAGGAATCCGCCGATCGGTGCGTTACCTGCCGGGTTTTTCTATTCCCATTTCCACATCTTTCTTGTCGCCCCGTCTCGATTTTGCGGATCTCATGCTGACCTCTGGCCGTTCCCCCAAATTCTGTCTTGGATGGCGCTCGTGCAGGATGGAGTCGTTGTACCGGGTATGGATGCAGGAGAGGAACGGAGGGGATCCGGAGGCTGCGGCCTCTGGAGGAGTGCTGGCCGCCGGCGAGCTTCGCCGCGAACTGCACACGGCGCTCGGCACAGCCAAGTGGCAGGTGATTTGGCTTCTGTTATCGTCATTTCTTCTTCTAGGGCCGTATTGCAGTAGCTCCTTTCCTGAATTCGTGAGCATTTGTGAAGTAATTGGGCGACTTGGATAGTCAGATATAAGATGTGCAAATATTTTAGCGGGAGGATGTTGTTCATGAGCCTGGCCTTTTGCGTAATCTAGGATGAATATTTGGTATGACACTTCTCCTTTGTCTGTTGACGAGCCGCTACACAATTGAGCTTACCATAAAGTTTGATTCACTTCTTATCCCTTTGTAGTAGTCAATTTTAGTAATTTTTCTTAGGAGAGTTATGTTGATGTGGGTGTGAAGTGTGAACAAGCCCTGGGGTCAATTTAGTATCTTTCCATTTTATGCCACTAACCAAACTTGTTGAAAACTGTGTGTTGGCAACTCTAGATAAAAAAAATTGAAGATTGCTGTTTAAGTTGTGTTCAGCTCAAAAGCTCACTCCTTGTTTTTGCCCTTGTCTGCTTTTTAGCTTGATGAATTGGAGCGGGCAATTAGATCGAACGATGCGGTTATCTTAGCAGGAAAGGATACAAGAGCTAGGCACAATGACTTTGTTGCAGCAATTGCCTATCTCATCCTAGAGGTTGAGAATAGCTTAAAAGAATCCAATGTTGCAGAAGGCAGAGGCCCATTAAGCTGGGTTCATTTGAATGAGGATGAACGGGACGACCTTGCAGCTTTCCTATCTGCCAGTCCTCGTCAACCGAGAGACAAAGTGGTCTCGGTTCCTTCTGCAGGTGACATTGAAGTGGGCAGCAATACAAAAAGGGTCAGGATGGATATGTCAGCTGAGAGCTCCAAGGATTCATCTGGCTCCACTGAATTGGGTATAGGGAGAGTGAAGGAAGATATGCGTCCTGGGCACAGAAGGGCTGCTAGTGCTAGTGCTGATATTGGATCATGGAGTATCTCGATTCCTGATGAATGTGAGGGAGCGGCAGAATCTGGTGGTCCGCAAAAAGTGCCTTTGCTTAAGATTGTGAAAAGCAGTGCATTGACAAGTGCCTTGCAATCTAAGCCTAGAATGAAGTGCAAAAATGGAGCGGTGAGGTGGGCAGGTGTTGATCAACAAGATGTCGAAGAGGCTGCTCCTCTGAGAAGTTCTCAATTGAGTCAGGTAAATGGACAATATTGAATGCAAAGACTCTTTGTTCTAATAGTTCTTTCTTTGACTATATCTTAGTGATCTAACCTTTGTGATGGCATTCCTCGTTGTAGGACTTAGATGGATGCTTTGAAAGGAACAAACATTGTTTAAGTACTTGTGATGAGGGTGCATACAATAAGAAACTATATGGTTGGCTTGGAGTCCTTCACAGGCAACTTCAAAGATCCCACTATCAAATCCGATATGGGCATCCTGTCCAATTGATGGTTTTGATACTTGTTGCTCTCGTAATATGTAAGTTTATTCCCCTTATCCGTTCTTTCTTTCAATTTGTTTCTAGGTCAGCTGAACACAGATAAACGGTAGTACTATCAGTTCCATTCTGACAATCAGTGTAGATATTTGAGTAAAATTTAACAATGGGCGTCTTGTTCGAGTGTTATTAATTTGTTTATATTAAATATATTTTAACCTGTGAGTCATGGGTGAATAAATTTTGGTTCAAAAAATGATGATGTAGAGCTCTTTGTTTCATATTTGTTGTTCCTTGTTCAGGTATTTATCAGTTGTTGCAATTTTCCTATAGACCTATAACAAGTACTGACAGAACTATCATATGGATTATGGAACCCTTGTTACCACATTTGTGTCTTATATTTGACCCAACCAATTCCTTGTTGCATTGTCAGTTGTTCTTCATTATTGTGCACCCTTTTGTAGTCCCCATTGTATTTACGATTTCTTCTTTTTGCAGTTGTGTGCATATTGAAGACAATTTGGTGACCATTTTTATTGGGTCATGATTGGGTTACCGGCCTCACCAGATTAGCAGCTTGTAAGGTACTATTCATTGGTTGTTATGTAACTTAAGGTAAATAGCAGCCTGAGACATGGACAATTGACAACAACAGCAGACCCCGGTTATGAAAGATGAAATGCTTGCAAAATGATCAGGATGCAGCAAATTGTCACGCTGCATATTTAGTGCAGTCTGCCTCATCATTGGGTATGCCTTGCGCATTGCAACGCAGGCATGCATGATACACCTCGAGAACTTGATTCTCCATCATGGGCAGTTGACACCTATGTAATGGTGTGGCACGAATCAGTGGTACACTAATGATTTTGCTGCTAGCGAAGGAAATGTCTGTCTTGTTTAATGCATCAATGCTATTGCTTCTGCTGCCTGATTTGGAAATTGGTCAATTTTTGCGGGAGTTGTCTGAGCGGCAGTAGTTAGTTGACTTAGTTCCACTGGGATAGATTATGACGCGAAGTTTGATGATGCCAGAAGATTAACTGATCTGATTGTACTTTATCCCATTTACACAAAAAACTAGAGCCTGGTGGTTCTGTTTGTATGTACTCTGAAATAAGAATCATAAAATTATCAGTCATTTTACTGCTATGGCAAGAGTTGTAAGGTGCCATCTTTGTTGTCTGTGCAAAATTACATATTTCACTTAAGAACGACAAATTTTACAGCATACTATTGCATTTGCCAACCGGTCCAGTTGTTGTCATCACTCAATCAGTATTAACTTCGACACTAAATTACTGTATGTCTAGCATATATTGGCAAGTGTTAATGAACACCAAATCTCCTCTTGCAATTTTGTGTTATAGTATTGCTACTCCAATTTACAGTTCTCATAGATTTGACGGGACCAGATGAACCACTAGCAACGCCATACAGCTTAAGTTTTCTGAGCTTCGGAAGGCACGGTCAACCATCGTCTCTGGTCACCTCGTCGCCATACTGCCAGGCGCCTGTGCCGGCCTCTCAATTCGGTCGATCATGTCGTGCTCCGAGGTCCCGACCAAACTCACAGTGCTAAGTCAATCCTGCCTGCATCTCGTCCTGATGGAGCCGCCGGTGCTGGCCTACTTCTTTCGTTTCATTGGGAGTTTGAACGAGCAAACTCATGTTTCTCGCCCCCGTTGCAAGAAGCATGCCGTGCAAACTGAAATTTAAGCAGCTGGACATTATCCTGAGTGGAACTGCATTGCTTCTTTTATTTGTTACAAACGTACACACACACACAAAAGAAACTGTGTTTGCTGTATTATACTGATAACAGCCTCCATTCATACACAGTACATGAACCTCTTTAGGAGCGACACAGCACAAGATATACAGTGGTTTCCAAAGAGAAAGAAAAAGATATTCATGATGCTGTAAATGAAATTTATGGGTGTTCCGTAATAAGGGCGCTGGATTTACAGCCCACGGTACTAGATTACAACAGTGCATCTTGGTGCTGGTTATAATTCAAATTCAGAATCAAGTGTCTGTCATCATGACCGTGATCGTATCTTTGTTCGACAGTATGGGCAGTCTGCGCATTTCCGCACCCATGGCTCTAAGCAGGTCGAGTGGAACCTGTGCCCACAACGCAGCTTTATCAACTCATCTCCATCGTAGAATCCATCAAGGCAAATGGAACACTCTGGCGAGGGCTCCCTGTTGTCATCTTTTCTAGCCTCAAAAATCTCAATCTGTAGACGAAGGAATGCAGCCTTGCTCAGTCCATGTGACCTGGGGAAGTTAGTTGAATTGATGGTTGCGGTTTCTTCATCCGATTCACTGCCTGGGTGGAACGATGAGTTTGGCCCATTTGCCTCATAAGGGGTTTCCCTGTTCCTAAAGTCGATGATTCTGAACACATCGCTCGCAGAAAACTCATCTAATGAGATGGATGGCCTGGAGACAGATGAACCGAGAGAAATCCCTCTTAATCTCTCCAGGACACGAGCTTGTGCTTGCAGCACAGCACCTGGAAGCCGCTCATTTGTCCTGAACATTAGCCTGTCAAGTCTGTTCCTCCGAGCTGCAGAATCCCCGATGTTATTATTGTCTATATACGATAAAATCTGGTCCTGCAGAGAGCAAAAGAAGAAACATGGTCATGTAAAAATAACATGCGACGGCATTATTTTACAACTGGAGTCGGTACATATAACAAGAGGGCCGAGATGGCATCAATTTTGGCTGTGGTTTTAGATTTCAACTACAGAGAACCGTGATACCTCAAATACATGGCTGATCAGTTAAGAATTACAAGTGTTAACTCACATGATCTAAAAGCAAAAACTACTGTGGTAGATGAAATGTGCAGGACACTATGGAGGCAAAGGGAAGTTTCCAAATATAAATAACAAGCTAGCCCAAGGCTAGGTGAGGCAATCACAACATCTTCCACAGAGATGGAAGAAAATTTCATAACTAACAATGCCTTTTTCATAGAACAGTCCTTGCAATAAATTGCTGAGGTGTCGCTTGCGCAAGCTGCAACTGCCTACTTCCCAGGAAATATATACACAACTAGTAGCATGGGAGTGGTGTCATCCAGGACACCCTTGACTGAAGCTAACCCTAGAGCCACGCAAGGCGGTTAAGACACACAAAAAACACCTCTGCCACAAACAGCAAAACGATGAGCAGGGGCGGAGCCAGGGTGGTGCCGTGGTGTCACAGGACACCAATGGAGTAGTGCGGTCCTAAGAGAAATTCATGTATGTGAATGCTAAATTGCTTGTGAATGTTAAATTGCTATGGTGTGGATGCAATGGAGGTGACACCATTGCTTGCGTTTCCTGGCTCCGCCACGTCGATGAGCAAGGCTCATTTCAACTCTTGTGCAACATTGTGGTACCAGTGGGATCATGAAGCTTGGGTCAGAATCTCAGTCAGATAGGTTCATCTCCTTCCATGCGCTTCACTGGTCAGAAGAGATGAATTTCCAGAGCCATTTTAATCAAAACAAGGGCGAGTTCGCGATCCCTATGTTATCCCATTTCCAGAGCTACTTAATCAGGACACTAAAATGTTCGCACACCCAATCACTAGCGAATTACTCACGAGCCAAACCAACGCGCCTGTATCCCCCAACGCCGGCGGGAGATGCTCCGATCCGGCCACAAAACAAACGGCACAGCGACAGTAATCAAGTGAGAGAGAGGAGGAGGCTGAAATTCTCACGGTGTACGACCCGCGGCGGCGCGGGGGCGGGGCCCCGGTGCGCAGGTGCTGCCGCACGTCGCCGGCGGCGTCGAGCTGCCTGCGCGGGCGGCACCCGCGGCGCCGGCGCCGCCCGTCGAGGCCGTGCGGGTCCCGGAGCGCGTCGGCGCGCGGATCCGGGTCCGGGTCGCGGTCGGAGAGGCGGGGCCCCCGGCCGGCGCGGCGCGCGGCGAACAGCTCGGAGGCGCTCGTCATGGGCCGTACGGACACGGATGAGATGAGGCGCGCGTGGCGGTGCGACCCCCCTGCACAGCACTTGCGCGAAGACGAGAGGATCTTTGCCGGGAGGTGGTTGGAATTGGATAGATTAGGTTTCGTGGTTTTTTGTTTTCTTTAATGCCGCGGCTTCCTCCTGTTCTTAGCGCTTCGGTGGAAGGTGCTGCCGGGGCGCAGCGCGTGGTGGGACGGATGTCGATGGCCGTGGACTGGACTGGACTTGTTGGACGGTGCCCTGCGCCGGACGGGAAATTTCAGTGGTCGCACGCATATTTTGACGGGATTTTTCGTCGTCGGAATCCGGGGGTTCCTCCCGTGCTTCAGGGGCCCGGCGAGCACCACACCGCACGGTTCGCAACTTCGCATCGAGCAAATAATTCCCTTCTGGGCCTCACTTCTGCTCACTGCCATGGGCTAACTCCTTATGGACCTCATGTAGAAATGCTCCAAGGTTTGGGCCCATAACTGAAAAAGAACAAGCTGCACGGCATCGAAGGAAGCTGCACGGCTCGACCATTTCGTGACCTATAAAAGAACAAAAGATGCAGAGGACAAGTCGTTGGGAAAAGGACAGCAGAAAAAAGGCAACATGAGGCCGAACGCGTCCATTTCCTCTATCCATTCCCGGCGAGGAGAGGCGATGCGTGAATGTGTGATGGCGCCATCGTGTGGCTTCCAACCGTCGCCGCAGGGTGCCAAAGCCCGGAGCACCGGCTTCACTGGCTGTGCACTGCCGCGATTTCCTCTGACGGCGACGTCGATGAGGATGAGGAGACAAAAGGGATAGAGTGTGAGAGAAGGTAGCAGCAGCGGCTTACCGTGGGCGTTGCGAGATGGAGAGCCGGCTTGACACGCCGGCGATGAAGAGAACCAGTGACTGGTACAGTACTACCTTGCTCTTTCCCCCTCTCTTCTGCTCTGCATTTCATTAGGTTCACTGTGGCATTAAGCCGGTTTCTGTAATCGGCGCATACGGCTTCGTCAAATAGCTTAAGACTGAATGAAACAGAAACTCTCGTCGTGCAACATGTCACTTGCTCGTCAGATTTTGTTCATAGCATCACTCGCCTATATTGCCTGACCAAACACTGAATCTGAAGTTTGTCACTGTGAGTACTAGTTTATGAACTGAAGTTTTTACCTCCTTTTTGATTGTTACAGGATCCTTTCGCAGGAATTCCTTTCCCAGGAATTCCCGAGCGATATTACCATCCAGGTCGGGGACTCCACCTTCAACCTGCACAAGGTAACAACACGTCAATCACGAAACACGCTTCCATTCCGCGCGTACGTGTTCTTCTGAAGAAAAGTTTGCGAACGAACGTTGCTGCAGCTCCCACTGGCTTCACGATGCGGCTACATCCGGAAGCAGGTGTCAGCTGGGGTCAACGGCTCCAAGGCCGCCGCCGTCACCCACCTCGAGATCACGGGCATGCCGGGCGGCGCCAGGGCGTTCGAGCTCGTCGTCAAGTTCTGCTACGGCGAGAAGCTCGAGATCACGGAGGACAACGTGGCGACGCTGCGGTGCGCCGCCGAGCGCCTGGAGATGGCCGACGACGCCATCGTGGCCGGCAACCTGGTCGGCAGGACGTGGAGGCGGTGGCGCTGGCGAGCCTCGCCGGCGCCGTCGCCGTGCTCCGCAAGGCCGAGGAGCTCCTCCCGGTGGCCGAGCAGGTGGGCCTCGTCGCCAGGTGCGTCGACGCCATCGCGCGCATCACCTGCAACGACAGCCAGTTCAGCATGTCCCTGGGCGCCACCGCCGACGGCGTGAGCTTGTCGCCGCCCAAGGCGGTCGACGACTGGTGGGCCGACGGGCTCACGGATCTGAGGATTGACACGTTTCAGAGAGTTCTTATTGCGATGAAGGCCAGGGGGTTCAAGGGCGTTGCGTTGGGCACACTGATCATGCTCTATGCTCAGAAATCTCTGCGGAAACTGGTGAGTTACGACTGAACACATGCACAATAGATAAGATTTATATTCATCAGCAAAGCATACAGCTCTTCTTGCATTCGTCTCCGACACTGTTAAGTTTGGCAACAGAACATCATGCACGGAAGGGAGACGAAGAAGATGGACCCGAGGCAGGAGCACGAGAAGCGTGTGGTCCTCGAGACGATCGTGACCCTGCTTCCCAGGGAGAAGAACACCATGTCGGTGAGCTTCCTGTCGATGCTGCTCCGGGCGGCGCTGTACCTGGACACGACGCTGGCGTGCCGGATGGACCTGGAGAAGCGCATGGCCGCGCAGCTCGGGCAGGCCGCGCTCGACGACCTCCTCATCCCGTCCTTCTCCCCCGACGACGACGACGCCGGCGGCGGCACCGCGTTCGACGTCGACGCCGTGCAGAGGATCCTGGCCGGGTACCTCGAGCACGAGGGCGAGGCGGCGCGGCGGCTGGACTACGGCACCGACGACGAGTTCGCCGTCATGGCGTCGCCGATCAACGACCTCGCCATGGTCGGCAAGCTCATGGAGGCTTACCTGGCCGAGATTGCCTCGGACGTGAACCTGACCATTGACAAGTTCACCGGCCTCGCCGAGATGATCCCGGAACGCGCCAGGTTCAACGACGACGGCATGTACCGCGCCATCGACATCTACTTGAAGGTAAGAAAGACTTGCCGTATCAAAAATATTTACAGATTTGTCCGTCAGATAGATGATGCTCATATAGTGGTGTTTCGGTGCAAAATTGTTCATCGCTTCTGTGGCTTCATTATTCATAGGCGCATCCGTCTCTGAGCGAGGTCGAGAGGAAGACGGTGTGCAGGGTGATGGACTGCCAGAAGCTGTCGCACAAGGCGTGCGCACACGCGGCGCAGAACGACCGGCTGCCGGTGCAGACGGTGGTGCAGGTGCTGTACCACGAGCAGCGGCGCCTGCGCGCGG
>LAPY01001014.1:88121-99872 GCA_000970635.1 Eragrostis tef | reverse complement strand
CGCGCCCTCCCCCCGCCACTGACCGGAGACGGGAAGCTCGGCGGACTCCCGTAACAGGGGCTGTGGAGCGGCGAATACAAAGGGGGCCATTTGAAAAATCCCTCGGCAACATATTTTTACTTCACGAATCTCGTCCGCAGGATCGCGATCTAACGGTCAAATGAGCCCTAAGTTTGGATCGCGACCATTAATCGCGATCCAAATCAGGGGTGTAAATAAAAGGAAAGTGCACTTTTAAAGGACCGTTTCATGAAATCCCTCGGCGGCTTAACTATTGCCTGTGTGCCCTCAACGCATGATCTGTATCTAACGGTTAAAATGAGCCCAGATTTGGATCGCGATTAATAGTCGCGATCCAAATCAGGGTGTAAGTGAGAATAAGATATATTGAAGGGGTCCTTCTGAAAAATGTCTGAGAGTCAATCGTGGCCAGGGGCTCGGCGATCTCCATCTCCCGGCGATCCGCCATGCCCGCCGCCGCGCCGTCCCTCGTTACCGATGCCGAGAGGCTGCCGGAGACGGCGATTCCTCTGGACAATAAAGAAGACATGGGTCCCCGGACCAGTGTGTTTCACCATCCAGACGGGTCACTGGTGTTTGGAACGCCGAACACCGACCGCGCATTTGCCGGCGAAGTCGGGAGTTCAGCGGTGGCCGTGGAGCACAGTGGTGTCAAGCTTCCTGAAGGATTTCGGAGTCCGCGTACCACACACAATCGGAAACTTTCCGTAGCTTCCGCTGGCTATGCACTGAGATCCAGACGCTGGCGGAGTGGGAGATGCTGCGCGACAACCACCTCGGTTCAGAGTTAATTGAAGGTCAACTCGGGCCTAGAAGGGGATCAGGAACAAAGAAAGGACCTTCTTGCCATGATAATGAATCTTATGCAACGTGCCTCTACGAAAACGCCATTTGGTGGATACAATTCGAGATGACCTTCAGCCAGCCTTCAGGTTCAGGTAAGACCAAAACTGAACCATCCACGGAAAAATGTTTTGATTATTTTCTATTGGTTGCATATGCCTGTCTCTTTCAAACAGCACATGTCTTACATTTGTGCAGATCGCCTGCAGCTCCACGGAAGGTTTCAGCATTGCCGGCACATGTTTATTTTTTTTTTCAGGCAACCTTTGTCACAGGGTGACCATATATGTGCCTTCTCTCAGGCCTGCGTCTCGAGAGCCTTGTGATGACCGCCCTGTTCACTGAAGATGGATCGTGTGAAGAGGTTTGCCAGTGTGGTGAAGGGCGCACCAGCGGTTCCGGTGCGGAGACATGAAGATGAGAGCTTGGTTCTGTTTGGGGAGCTTTACAAGCATGAGAAGGAGAAGGATGTGAACCTTCTTGAACCAATGTTCTCTGTGGAGTTTGAAGCTATTCAAGGTGAGTGGTTTCTCTTTATAATGGTCTTCACCTGTTCATGCTGGTAGTAAATGACACCATTTTTCTTTTGTAATAATTAGTGTCTAGAGTTAATAGCAAGGTGTTTTTGCATAGCGTGAGATCTGATTAAACAAAAAATTGATTGATTTCATCTAGAAAAGGATGTGTTCCTTGGTCATGTGATGATAGTGTTTTGGTTCTGATGACTGAATATAGGAGATGGCTGCATGTTCAAGCTGCCTTCAGGAAAAAGAGATTACATCCTGCCAGATGGCGAGAAGCATGATTATGACTGGTAAATGTGGAGATCCATGATTTAAATCATACACACATTGTTTCGATTGCTTCTTTTTTAAAACACTGGAGTTCATTTCAGGCTCAAGACTCCTCCAGCGACCCCACTGTTTCCTTCCCTTGAGATGGAAGCCAACTCCAACCAAATGATTTTTCAGAAGGAGCTGCCTATCCTTCAGCCAGTCAGAACTTCAAGGGTATGATCACTGCACTAGTACCACCCCTTTCCATGTACATGACAATGCAGTAAATCTGATGCTAAGATGAAGTGCTCTGTCAGGAGTCAAAAACATTCCATGAATTGATCACCTCGTCCTTGGAGACAAGTTTCTGAAACTGGTGTACCTAAGATTTACAGAATAGTTTTCTGTTCCAATACCTTATTTTCTAGAGTTACGTCCAAAGCCAATTCATAGAGAAATATCTGATTTTTATAGGCAGTACTTCAAAGTTTTCTTTGTAACAAGGCCCCCCTTTTCCTTGACAGTTCTCAAGCAAGCCTGATTCAACTAGTACATCACCGAGGTCTGAATCCCCTACCTCCAGCTCCTCTAAGTCCGTAACTCCAACAGCAAGACCGAGCTCCTCGTCAAAGAAAAGCCAAGCCAAAGGAGCGCCTGCACCATCCAAAGAGCAGGATTCTGCCTACAGAATAGATAAGCGGTCAAGCTATACCCCTTTGACAAATAGGCAGCACAATGTAGTTCCTGCAGCTAGAACAGCTAGCACTACACCCATCAAAGCATCTAAGAAAACTTCAGGCAACAAGCCTGCGTGGCCAGGCAACACAAATGCTGTTAAAAATGTAGCCGAGCCGGACAGGGCACTGAAGAACATCACAGCAACTGCACCAAAAGCTCGGTCAGATGACTCTTCAGCTGGTGGAAAGGATCTCAAGGCAGATGTTGGTACGGTCAGGAGGCTGTCACGCCCACCAGCTGCAACAATGGGTGGCAACGGCGAGGTGCAGTTAGAGGGCAAGCAGGGTACAGTGGCAACAAAAGGAAGGGGGAGAGCTGGCACTGGTGGTGTGCAGGCTACCCGTAAGGGTGTCGGCGCCACCGTGGCCATAGCAAATGGAAGGAGAAGAGCAGGAGGAGAGAAGGAGCAGAGGCCGAAGCTTGGAAGCCATGCAAAGAAATGAGAGCTGTGGTGTGTTAGTTGCCACCGAAGAGAGTATCATTTATTCCAACCGAAGTAATGCACATAAACAAATTTTAAAGAGCTTGTAGTTGCCTTAATATATGACAACATGTGTAACTTCAAAGTTCTTTGCAGTTCATGGTTTCTCTTTTAGTGACTCCCACCATGTATTTTTTTTCTTGGCTTGGATTTTTCTGCATGTAGCATAAAAATAATGACACGGTAAAGCAAATGATTTAGTTCGAATTCAGTAAAGTAACTCAGCATTTTTTTTGGTTCCAACGGACCCGAATGCAATCCTGATTGAATAACCTGAACATTTCTTGTTAGCATATTGTGCATTTCTTTTCAGAATTCTGGAATTGAGTTGGATCCTTTAGACGAAACAAACTTCTGCAAAGAAGGAACCAAATCTTTCAGACAGTTCACTGCCCTACTCTTAAGCAAATTCTGCTCATTTACAACTCATGGTTTCGTCTGCATTTTCACCCCCAGGACTTCACTTTCCACAGAAGTTTCTGGATGTTCAGCTTTGTCGGTATCTCCTGTAAGAAAGCACAAGTTTGACTTACAGGAAAGAACACCGGAGAATTATACCGAGTAAGCAAAGTTGAAATTTGGAACTGATGCAGGTGTGCAAATCCAACGCATACCACAAAAAAAAAGGAAAAGAAAACTCTCACCTGTTTCTTGACCATCAAGCTGGCGTCTTTCGTGTGTGGTAAGCTGGTGATGTCTGCAGAAGTCTAACTGAATGATGGCCGGGACTGAAGGGAGCTGGTCCAATCGCCAACCTGACAAGTCGTTCTCTGCGTGCGCAGTGTTCGGTTGCCTTACGTGACTACGGAGAATCATGGCCCTGAGGGATCTGGACTTAGAGGGTGTTCGTTTTCTGGTGCTGCCGATGACAGGGCCATTTCCGGCTGGAAACGCAAAAAAAAAAAAGATCTCAGATGCGAAGATGCTGACTTCAAGATAAAATTCTACAAGGAAAGATTTCTGCGGTTTCCAGTCATGTCTTAACCGGGAATTCCAGCTCCCTCAACATAAATTTGCACAACGGCAGCAAATGCCGCATATAAACACAACGGTCAACAGGTTCCAAATAATCAGTAGGCTACTCCAATTGCTCTGTCCCGGTCCAAAAAGGTTATCTGTGATAATGCTTTTGGCCCCAGGCTCCCAGCTTACTCCAGTCTCATATGTTGCGCGATATATCCATGACCACAGAACATGTGACAGGCGAGAAATTTTTATCATACACTATTCTAGGATAGAACTGCATTGTTTTCATATTCATCCGCAACTATAAGCGTAACAAGAACCTGTATATTGCCTACAAAAAGTGGCTACTTCTGTGATCTGTCACCTGGAATTCACTCCTATGTCGAGGAAGGAGGCTGTAGTTACAAACAGTTGCCATGTTCTAGGCCTAAATTTACTCTCCGAGTCAATCCCACCGGATGATATAGGGCAGTCGCATCAAAATGGGCGATATATACAAGACTCGGCAACAGGTATTATTGTTATCCTAAATGGCATACATCTTTTTATACTCGCTGTTCAGCAGCTCAGTGTCTGAGTCGACAGATATGGACCATGAGTGGCTTGTGGAGGTCCTTCTGATCTTCCTCATGTTCTTCTCTTCCATCCTGTGCGCAACAATGAAGTAGCACATGGCACCAAGTGTTGCCACCATGATCACAGTACCAATGACCATTGTACACCAAGCCAACCATTCATCATCACGGCCCACGACAACATAGGTTAATGCTATGAAGGCTGCCGAGATGCAGAGGCATGCTAGCCACATTAACTTGTTCATCACAAAGACCATCTTCTTCTTGGCCTTCTGTTCAACAACTATCAGGGATGTCTGAACCACGACGACAGCCAGTGAGATAAAGAGTGCCAGGGCATCAAAGACCAAGAATATTATAAAGGCTGGATGGCTGGCTACCAATGCTTGCCCCAAGGTCATGTCTGGGTCAGGTGCTTGAGACATATCCTCCAGAAAATTGCCAGGGAGTTGGAAAATGGCTGCAAATGCAACAGTCGCAATAAGAACTGCCACAATGGTATTGGAGTTGATGGCATTGTTCAGTCCACCAAGGTGGAGCTTTTGAATTCTCCTCTTGATTTTGTGGAAATGCATTTTGGTCTGGCGTGTTTGCTTGATCTGAGATTGGACGTCATGCCTAATATCGCTGACTGTCTGCTTAAGCTGCTTTGCTGAACTTGGAGGATTTACTTGCTCTTTTGCAGTTACACCACCAGCCTCTCTCAGGATGTTAACCAGTTCTTCGTTACCAAGTTTCTCTGCGATAGCAAAAGCAGTCTCTCCAGCTCTATTAACAGCATTGATTTCAATCCCTTCAACTGATATTAAGGTCTGAACAATCTGTAAGAACAGACAAACATCAGATACGGTATAAGCAAGTGAGCAGTTTATTTGATATGCTAATTGAACACAATTATCGAGTTCAAGCAATATTGAAGAAAAAAATGCTTATGATTTGTTTCTTTTAATTGCTCCAACGAAGGAAGTATTCCCATTTGTTCATATAGCCTGAACCACACTTTTTTGATTCTTGGCAAATAACATCTCACAAATGTAAGTAGCTTATCAAATTTTATTCTAGAAATTCTCCTGAGCAACATAACTTTATCCATATTTGTACGAAGAACTATAATATGGCAAAGAAGAAATTTATAATCATGCAACGGTCTGTTCCCTACAATGGTGAATACTGAATAGCTGGCAGACAATAGAAGATTTTCTGAGATAGAATCACCTACAATGGTGTTTCCCTTTCGAGTTGCAACATGCAACGGTCTGTTCCCCTTATTGTCTTCCATATGAATAACTGAGACATCAGGCTTCAACAACTCGAGCAGAATTTCAGCATTTTGACCTTTTGAAGCCATGTGAAGTGCTGTTTGTCCCTTCTTATCTGTTCTGAAACTAACCCCTGGATCCTTACTTAATAGTGAAGTGACCACCTCCACATGGCCCATTCTTGCTGCTGAATGCAAAACTGTCTTGCCATTATTTCTTGCGATCCTTGCAAGGCTAGCATCTGTTTCCAGTAGAAGATTTACAATATCGATGTGGCCTTGAGTTGCAGCAGTGTCCAAAGCTGTGGCGTTTACAGAATTTGTTGTCATAGCTAATGCAGAAAAGGCCTGCAACAACTCTCTCATAACATCTGCAAGACAAACAAATTTAACTGATCTGTTAGTCTGCTTTAAATAGGAAACGGGATCTATGATTCAGAAATCTTTATAACAATCAAGTAAATAACGCATTGACTATATTGAATAGTCAGAAGTATTAAGGTAACTACCTGGCTCTCCCAGTAACTAACACAAATATTGAAAATAACACAGGTTCATTGGTTCAGCAGAGATCTCTGACGGATAAAACTAGTATGGGCACAATTTTGTTGTCATAAACTCATATCATGCCTAAGAGGATTGCCACTTCTTTGCTTTAGCAGCATCAATAGTGCTTTAAGCAAGATCCTAGAGAAGTGCATCACATCACACATCAACAATTTGTGTGTCAGAACCAAGGACGAAGGAGATGGCAGTTTGGAACCTAAACCAAACATCCACGTTAATTCATCATCCATCTATTGCAGAAGGCAATGAGCATGTAAACGTATTTTTGAATACTAAGTCCTTGAAGAAAACAATCCTTTGTGATCACAGGTTTCCAGAAGTCAATGAGATGCAAGTCAATTTCTGTAAATGTACCAACGGCACAAATAAACCAATACAAATACACAGAATTGCAAGAACAAGACACCTAATCCACATAATAAAGAAATCCAATTCACACTAGCCTAATCATCCACTGATGAACTTGGCACGTAGAACTCAGCAGGACCAAATTCAATAAGTTATAGTTAATGATGAAAGAAAGAAAACTAACCCAGATGGCCCTGCTTCGCTGCAATATGGAATGCATCGAAGCTGTTATTGGCCTTGATCCCCGCTGAGTGCACATCACAAGCCTTCAATATCTCGCACACGACATCAACATGCCCCTTTTCAGCAGACACATACAAGGCAGTCTCGCCGTCCTGATTTTGGCGGGCAGCCAACTCCCCCACCAGCTCTGGATCACAATCCGCAAAGATCTTCTGGACATGGGCAACACTGCCAGCCCTCGCTGCGAGGTGGAGTGCGGTGTCACCCCGCTTCCCAGGGCTGTCCTTGTTCCTCTTGAAGCTCTGTTGCTTCTCCATGGACAAGAACTTGAAGCTTCTTTGCTTCTCTATTCCCTTGAAGCTCTTCAACTTTTCAAGGGCGCCGGGCCGGGTGCTGGACTGCTTCTCCATGTCCTCAACCAAGAAAAAGAAGAATTTACTACTTGTTCACTTAGATGGTGTTGTGAGAAATCCTGAAGTTGTTCGATGTTGCTCTTGCGCAATAAATGAAAAGCTCTATTCTTGCACTTCGGTAAATCCAACTCCAGCTGATGGGACAAATATCAGGCTTCGGATTGCAAGAAAATATCCAATCTTTGAAGAATTCAAGAAGCGCCCTCTCCTGACTCCTCACCAACTGCTGTAGCTGCCTTAGCTTTGGCCAGCGAGAACTCCACTTTAGCTGCTTAACACACAGAGTACTAAATCTCCGACCTATCAGGCAACAGGCTGATGCTTGAGGATTTTGGAATCAAAGACCTTTTGTCCACCCTTCAAAGGAAGAGGATGGATCACGTATCACCTTAAACTGCAAAAGGATCGCCAAAATTAGCATATATATACCGTATTTTACACCTGATCCTAATTGAAGAGCAACAATCAAACGAACATCAAAGCAAGTTCCAAAAGGAAAAATGGAAAGAAATTCTCCAAGAAGAGAGAAACAGAGTTCCTCACCACGAGAAGCAAGGAAGCAAGCCAGCATGGAGACTTCGAAATACAAGAGTCAGACGAAGAAGTGGTTCTAGAGCTCTAAAAATCCCATCTTTCTAGCATCAGACAAGGGGGAAAGGGGAATATGGGAGCCAGTGGGTATCTTGGAAGTTGGCCGCCTCTCAAGTTCTCTTCCGCCGGTCACTCTCCCCCACCTGGATGCTGGAGGCTCACTTATTAGGTCCGAGCCGCTAGGCTCGCTACATCTCCCCGGCTTATCATCGAGGACGACGACTGTTAAACGGAGTGGGCGCACGTTGTAGTTAGGATAAATAATTGTCCCACTTTGATGTCTTCTTCCTGCACTTAAGTACGCTCAATTGTACTAATCGTTGCCTTCAAATTCGAGACCCATTTAGCGCCAAAGAAAAATGCGATAAATTAGAACCTGATAGAAAAGTTCTAGCATTACTTTTTCGAAGCGAAATTTTGTAAATTTAACTGCGTTGTGCTTTCAGCAATAGACAACGTGGTTGTCCACAGATTATGCGTGTGTTGTGAGTGTCTGAGTTATGTTGTGTATCAAAAAAGAAAAAAAAAAGTCAACCTACATTATGATATCATGTCGTTTGGTGGCAAATTTATAGAAAATTACGACTGTTTACATTAGGTAACACAAAACTACGTATTGTGAGTCCAATTAAAATAGTATAATGATTCATCAATATATATAACATGACTCTTTGACCTTTGCCTTTGCCTTGCCGATCTGTCAGTCACATATTTTCATTTTTTTTTTGAAATGTGTGGCTAACGGAGGGGTAAGATCAAAAAGTTGTACAAATAGCTATAGTTATTTAAAGCTAATTTAGAAGTGGTATGTTATGTTACTACAAAGTTTTCTCTTAAAAAATATTTTAAATTTTTATTAGTTATATTTTTTAGAGTGAAGTGCATAGCCGGTCCTGCTGTGTCACTTAGTTCCTTCTACTTAGAAAATGCTGATTTGACATCTTTAAACTTATACTAATGTGTCATTTATGTCTTTTTACTTATATTAACATTCCTAAACTTATTTAATTGTGTCATTTAAATCAACTAGGTTCAAACCGACCCAACATGACACAAACTAGAATTGTATCGGTACCATATTAAGGATGGTTCTTTTATTGTTATTTTCTTAAACCTTTTAGCTTTAATTGCATGTTCTTCACCAACTAGAATTTCGCATATACTTTTTGTGCAATGTAAACATTGGCCATCATACTTTCAGCACATGTATTTGTAGTTATTTAGTAGTTGCACTTTAAATTTTATATGTACTCGCTCACATTACTCCTTACACATGCTGTAATGGGCAAATGACTTTTGTTTCTTTTCAGAGTGTCCATATTAATCCCTCATTTCTTGTCAGATTCTAAAAATCTACTCTCAACTACTATATTGGGTAACCTACACTTTCAAAGGGAATAAGTATATTACTCATCTTAAAAGTATATGCTAATTTGTATGGTAAAATACAATTGCATGCGGTGCAACAGACAATTCCGAAGAAATTGTAAGATATGGTCCATGTCAGATGTGTCATCGGATCGGTTTAAGCCTAGTTGGACTTAAGTGACATAGTTGGACAAGTTTAGGGATGTCAATATAAATAGAGGGACCTAAGTGACATGGCAGAATAAGTTTAAGGATGCCAAATCATCATTTTTTAAGTAAAGGGACCTTTTTTTTAAGTGACACAACAGGACAAGTTTAGGGACCTGTTTTACACTTTACTCATTTTTGTTATCTCTATTTGTACAGTTTAGCATGGTGTCTATTTTTATCTCTATCAGTTAGGAACTATTCGTGGTTCACTTAAATATTTTTTCTCTCTTTCTTCCGTTTTTGTAAAAATTCTCAAACTATCTCCCGCATAATAAAGTTTTAATGAAGGATCTCGTGGGCCGACATTTGTACTGTAATATAATTAGAAAAAAAATGAGTCACAAAGATAAACAAGACGCTGAGGTTTTTCTTTATTCGCCTATTGGAGACATAAACATATGCATCTGAAGCATTCGCGCATAAACAATACGCCGAGGTTTTTCTTTATTCGCCTGCTGGAGACATAACATATGCATCCGAAGCATGCATCCAAATGTAGTTTTCGTTCGTTTCTCTTTTTGTCTTTTGGGTAGGAGGAAATGGTGGCGGCCGCTCATGGCTCTCAACATCACTTGTGTGAGCTCGTAAAAAGAAAGATACATCAAGAACCCCACACGTTAATATCTGACAAAGAGGTTTTGATTCCAAAATAACGAGGGCCCACACGTGATCGCAATCTTTTAGATCGAAAAATATGACTAACAGTGGACTCCGCGGAACCAAGCGAGTCTGCATATAAGTGCCCTCGTGCGCCGCAAGGTTTCACATTAAAAAGCAGTTCATGCACAGGTAAAGCGTATGATAATTCGGCGACCTGAACCCATAGTCTTACAAGCATTGAAAAATCTAGACCACGTATGAAAAGTAGCATTTGGCCATCATATAATCTTGTTAGCGGCAGTTTGACTTCATTTCCAAAAGACAGATTTGACTTGCAAAAAATGATAGTGTATTGCTAATCCGCATCAAGATTTGCTTGGCCGAGCTAAATGTCTTTGAATGTAAAGACCTGGTCCAAGGCAACAGCACCCACTGTGTCATTAACAGATGCTGCACGCCCCGCTCGGCTCATGACCAGTGACCACTGTTACCTTGCAGTACGTAGCTGCTACTAGTACTAGTATTCTGAAATGAAAATTTTCTCCTGTGAAAGCAATCGACTTTAATTTTCGGCCATTGGAATGGACAAGCAGAAGTAGAAAGCTACCAGCATCGACGATGCTTCCAAAAGTTACCAGGGAGCCATATGGGGATCATGTTAATTATTAAGCAGATTAAAAGTTGCTTTGCGAGTTGCGATCACACCTCAGACGAGTAAAGAGCGTCTTTTTTCGCAAGCCAATCACCAAGTACCAGAGACACTGGTTTCTGCACCTTTGTAGATCACCTTCCTTCCTTTAAAACCGGAGTATAGTCGAATTCCAGATGCACAGCAGCACTAGCATTCGGTCGATCAAAGGGATCGAAGCGCGGCAGAAAGGAGCTCTGCGCTTCGAGCGGCAGGGCTCTGCCTTTTGTGGGCTCGCGTCACTCCTCGTCCGCAGACTCCGCACCGCACTGACTCAGACGATAGATGTCCCTGGCATGTCCGTACGCGGCGCGATCGGATGACACACATGTTTTCGTTGCGATTGGCTCGGTCTCGGTCGTGGTGGAGTGCACTACTTGTTCTGCTTCTGCCTTCTGCATGTTGCCCTCTGTCGCCTTTGTCTCTTGCTTCTTGGCCACTGATGCTTGCAAGTTGCAACTGCAAGGCAGTAAAGTTTCATGTCGTCCCCATCTCCTTCCTATCAGTCCATCTATCGCAAGGCCATCTGCAGCATAAATTTCATCCGGCCAACCAGACATGTTAATCTCACAGGTAATTCGACAGTGCACTTTTACTGTATTTCAGAAGGGCTCGTTTCACCCAGCGCACGACCTGAAGAAGAAACGTTGAAGAGGCTGATACGACAGTGATCTTCCGGAACACGTATCCTGATCTCTTTCAGAGCTCTCCGTTTCAGTTCACGATGTGACGATGGGATTCCCTTGACCACATACGCGTCGTTTTGCTCTCTGAATACCGGTCAAAGAGCATCTAGAAAGACGCTTTACAGCTGCAGGTTTCAGCTCTCGGTCAAGGCCGGGCGGCACACAAAAGTTCGAGCATATTGACTATTTTTTTTTCCACGGTAGGGCAAAGCCCGAAATTTCATTACCAAGGCAACAAAATTACACCAGGTTCGAGTTCAGTCGTAGTACTGGTCCGAAAATGAAAACAAAAAGAGAGTAACTAGCATTTAAACGACAGTTCCAACCCCCCAAAAAAAAAACACAGGAGCAACTGAAATTGGCTATGGGACTTATTATAGCTGAAAGCCTCATGCCTAGCAAAGTTTCCTCACTATTCTTCTCCAGAACTTTTTCACTC
>LAPY01001014.1:69458-87281 GCA_000970635.1 Eragrostis tef | reverse complement strand
ACTAATTTTCTTTTCCACGGTAGGGCAAAGCCCGAAATTTCATTACCAAGGCAACAAAATTACACCAGGTTCGAGTTCAGTCGTAGTACTGGTCCGAAAATGAAAACAAAAAGAGAGTAACTAGCATTTAAACGACAGTTCCAACCCCCCAAAAAAAAAACACAGGAGCAACTGAAATTGGCTATGGGACTTATTATAGCTGAAAGCCTCATGCCTAGCAAAGTTTCCTCACTATTCTTACCCAGAAATTTTTCACTTCCAATCTCCTTAGCAGCTGATTGCCGGCCTTGTTTGAGCTGAACTCCCACTCGTCCTTGTGTGGTAGGCTACTGTAGTTTGTTGCAGCACTTCTGCTCCCGCCGTCAGCTTGGACTTGTCCTCCTCCTTCTGTAGACCTGCCCAGTATTTCAAGAAGACACAAGTGTAACACACGATCTCAATAGGAGATCTAACAATCTTTTTATCAAAGCAAGTTCTATTTCGCAATTTCCATGTGGCCCAGAAAACTGCAGCCAGACCGACAATGTAAAATTTCTCCCCTCTTTTTAAGAAGTGCCTAATCCATATCATATATTGTTCTACGTTTTCAGGACGACAGTTCGCTCCTATAATCATCTCTATCAGACTCCATACATATTTGGTCACCTGACAGCTGAAAAAGAGGTGTTGTATTGTTTTATCTTGTTCACAGAAAGCACACTTCCTGCTCCCTTGCCACTTCCTTTTTAACAAGTTGTCCTTTGTGAGGATTGCATTCTTCGCAATCAGCCACAAGAAGATTTTGATCTTGAGTGGAATTTTTGCCTTCCATAACGGTTTATATGTTGGGCCATTTTCATCACTACATAATTGATCATACATAGATTTCACAGAGAAGATTCCAGACTTTTCCCATTTTCATTTTGATTTGTCCTTCTCTCTTGTTATGCATGTTGTTTGTATGATATGAGCATATTGACTGTTGAGGGAGGAATTGGTGGAGTTGCATGATCGTGTGGTTTTCTTTTTGAGCAAATTCTTTATTTGGCCCTGCCATTTGAAATCTTGAATAATTACATTATTCTTGAATTTCGGACAATTATAAAAATTCGAAAATAAATTTTTTATTTTTTTCAAGTCAGGGGCAAAATGGTCATTTCAGCACACACTTAACACCGTTATCTCTCAAAACTGACGGAACGGCCAAGAAAGGAATGAAATTCGCGGTTTATGTCATATAAGGAACTTTTTTTCTATTTGAGCCAAGAAAGAAACGGCGAACTTTTGTAGGGCCAAATAAAAAATTTGCTCTTTTTTTTTTTGGGATGATTTCGAAGTGGACTCGTAGCATTCGTTGCAGACTGGCAGTGCCCACTCCTCAACCGCGCGCACACAGAGAGGGGGGAGATAAAAGATTTCCCTTTTTTTTTTAGCAATAGGAGGAGATAAAAGATGACGCAAATGCTTCCCATTTGGGCCCAAATGGCACGCAGTATTCTCCGTCGAAATCTGTTACCCGGCCCTTATAGGCTAGAGTATCAGCCCATTCACCGATCCACTCGCCGCCCACCTGAACACGCGTGGATCGGTAAATCTGTTACCCGGCCCTTATAGGCTTATTCTGCCTCGAAGAATGTAGACTAGGGCCGGCCCATTCACCGATCCACTCGCCTGTACCGCGCGTCGTGCCCGGGTCGGCCTGCCTGCTAATGTCGCGCTCGTGTCGATCCCCCCAGCTCATCATCGGCTCCGCCTCGTTTTTCCTTTGCGACCTTTCCCCGCGGCCTACTCGTCGCGCCCACCGCCACCGCCGCGCTCCACTCGCAGCTAAGCAAAGCACGCGGCCGTGGCGACGCCCGCACGCCCGCGGCGAGATCCCCACGAGCAGGCAGCGCCGCTGGATCTTCGCTCCGCGCACAGGTACGCCGGCCATCCTATTCGGGTCTCACCTGTCTCCACCCAGATCCATCCACGGCTCCTCCCGCTGTTCCGTCCTCCATTGGAGGCGCGCGCTGGCCGCGCTCGTTGCCCTGGTGGTGGAGTGCGGGCGAGCGAGCAGGCGAAGCCGGCGGGAGGGTCCAAGTGGAGTTGCCGTGGCTTCGAAGCGGAACCCAGCTGGCTGGCCTCGGCTGTTTGCACTGGCTGGGATGCGCGTGTGGAAGTGAGAGTTTGTTGCGTTCTGGAGTGAGTAGGAAAGCGGATTTGATTTGCATTGTGGGTTCTCGTTTCTCGAGTTCACGAGTTTCGTTGTGCCATCTGGGCATACTGCTTTTCTTGCAAATTTGGTTGGATTGGGCGTATGCTGGGAGCTTAGATTAATGCAATCTCAGTTGCCGATTCATTAATGCTCGATGTTTGAATTTGGGTAATATTATATTTGGTAGAGTAGGAACGAGCTTTGTCAGCATGAAATTCGACCTGGATCACCTCCTCATTATGTGCATACGTCATATCTACAGCGTGGCAGCTACTGAAGTTTAACTCACAATATCAATTGTACCAACCACTGGATGAGATGTGCATATTTTTTTCCTTTTAAAATGCAACACTTCAACAGTTTAACATATTCTCCAAATACATGTTGTATCTTTCATAACCATGCTGCTTATGATTATCTGATATATCAGTTGATATAAGCCATTAACAACACAGTAGTAACTCATAAGTACCATAATGTTTTATTTTCCAGGGCTTTTATGCTTCCTGCAAGCAACTGAAGAACTTCGATCAGGGTGTTAGAACTCAGAGTTCATCGACATGGATGAGTAATCATCACTGCAGAATAAGCCTTCTTTGATTTAAGATCATGCATTTAATTGTGAAAGTAACCGTTATATGTTCCAACTTAACCAGAGAAAATGCTGTTGAGCTGCTGCAACGTTATCGCCGAGATCGTCAAGTATTACTCAACTACATTCTTTCTGGCAACTTAATCAAGAAAGTTGTAATGCCACCTGGTGCAATTTCTTTGGATGATATAGATATAGATCAAGTCAGTGTTGATTATGTCCTCAATTGTGCTAAGAAAGGTAAAACTAACTCTATTAGAGATTTCTGTTTTTGTATGCTCACGTCTGTTCTGAGAAAGCTTTGATGATGTAGGCGAACCTCTTGACCTTGGAGATGCTATCCGTCTTTTTCATGATAGCCTTGATTACCCATATGTGGTGAGTTGATTTATATTTCGTTTTCATGCATGTCTTTTTTTGTTTGATGAATAATTCTTTCACGTTTTAGTAAATAATTTACTGTTTGGTTCAGTTTCTTTAATCTGCATCTCATATGAACGTTATGATATTTTCTGTCTTCCCAACTTTTATATAGAAAATCTCAGAGGCTCAAGTGTGCATTAATCCATTCTATTTCTCATATGCCTTAACATCTACCTGTTTTTTGTCAGAATAACACTGGAGCCGTAGAAGAGTTCTATTTACTCACAAAACCTGAACATTCAGGACCAGCACCGACAAGAGAACCACCCCCTGTCCCTGCCACTGCACCATCCCCTATTGTGATTCCACCACCAGTTGTCGAACCATCACCTGTTACTGTGTCATCACCAGTTGCAGCTACAAACCTAGCAAAATCACAATCATTGGATTCTCCAACCGAGAAGGAATTAACCATAGATGACATTGAAGACTTTGAGGATGATGAAGATGAATTCGATAGTCGAAGGGCTTCGAGAAGACATCAAACAGATGCGAGTGATCTGTCATTGCGGTTACCCCTATTTGAAACAGGTAACAGTTATGACTTGTGAATCGCTGAATTCCGACCATCTTGATATACATGTTTGATAAAGAGACAATGATATTAATCATGCTGGTGGAATTAAGCTCTTAGACAATTAATCCTCCATCTACCCTTTTCTTTTTTAGTATTTTGTTGGTGATTCCCTTGTAGTGCTCTACTCATGTTCTGCTGCTTACTTTAATTTTTTGATGAAATGAGTGAGACTGGGATCAGTGACACTGATAAACCAAACGCAAACAGTTACTTCTTGAACCTTATCCAGCTCTGAAATAGAAAATATTGTCAGCTATGCTACATTTTCAGGTATCACAGATGATGATCTTCGTGAGACAGCATATGAGATTCTTGTTGCTGCTGCTGGTGCCTCAGGGTAGGCATTTGCATTTCGTTGCGTCAGCATATTGTTTTCAAAAAAAAAAATCCTTACTCCTCCAGGAGTATGAATCTCGCCTATTTCTGTGCATGTAGGGGGCTTATAGTTCCACAGAAAGAAAAGAAAAAAGAGAAGAGGCACAAATTAATGAGGAGGCTTGGTCGTAGTAAGAGTGAAAGTGCTGAATCCCACACTCAACGGCAACCAGGTTTAGTTGGTTTGCTTGAAAACATGCGAGCCCAACTTGAGGTATGATGCCTTAACTTTCTGTTCATTTTTTCGAGCGCAGCAGAAGACTTATTGAAAACGCTATTGTGGCCGATCCAGTCTAGTGCCTGATTTGCTATTCAAAAGATTTGAGTGAATAGTTAATCTTTGGTAGTTCACACTTGCTGATCGAAAGTCTTAAAAGTAATTCTTGTTAAGCCTAAGACTACATTTGTATTTAGATGCGTCCAGGTTTCTTATGCCTTTTGAACATCTTAGTCTTAAATCTCTGCTGTCTCCCCTTTTTTCCTTTGAATAGATAACTGAGGCCATGGATATTCGAACTAGACAAGGATTACTCAATGCTATGGTTGGCAAAGTTGGAAAACGAATGGACAATCTCTTGATTCCATTGGAACTATTGTGCTGTATATCCAGAGCTGAATTTTCTGACATGAAAGCATATCTTCGTTGGCAAAAGAGACAGGTTTGCCATCCCTTTATGCAGTTTGTGAATGATCTTGAACTACATTGTATTTCTTAAAAAAAAATCATTTGAATATTTTTTGTAGTTAAATATGCTTGAAGAAGGCCTCATAAACCATCCCGTTGTTGGATTTGGAGACTTAGGACGAAAAGTTAATGAGCTAAGGAACCTTTTTAGGAAGATTGAAGAATCAGAGGTTTATGCCTACTCAATGAAAGTTTTAATGTTGAAATTTATGACCATTGTATGAACTCTCCATTGAATGGAGGATTATCTTAATGTGTCTTTTGCTAGTCCCTGCCACCGTCTGCTGCGGAGGTCCAACGTACAGAATGCTTAAGATCACTGAGAGAAGTTGCAACTTCTTTCTCTGAAAGGCCGGCCCGGGGTGATATTACTGGTGAGGTTTGTCACTGGGCTGATGGATACCATCTGAATATAGCATTGTATGAGAAGATGCTTGGCAGTGTATTTGACATCTTGGATGAGGGAAAACTTACAGAGGTCAGCATTTCAAATTCTTGATTCCATTTTCCACTGCTTAATTTCACCTTGAATTGTGATATTCTTACATTTTTGCTTTAATTCACCAGGAGGTGGAGGAAATCCTTGAGCTCTTAAAGTCAACTTGGCGGATATTGGGGATCACAGAGACAGTTCATGATACATGCTATGCATGGGTATTATTTCGACAGGTATATCTGTAATAGAGAAAAGTCTATTAAGGCTTCAATTTGTGTAGTATTTGTGTTTTCTCTCTAGTGGGCCCTCAATATCTTCACAACAACAATTAGCTGTATTTCCTTACTGCTAATTAGTATCCAAAGACTGCTTGCTGACTTGAGCCTATTTTATCATCTTGTGCCTTTTCTTAAGAGCTTGGCACCAGCTAAAAGCATGGAGGAAGTTTTCATAATCATGTGGTGTATTCAAGCATTTTGCATTCATGTGTCAGACACGCTTATCTGAAGACGACTCCCCTCCTGCAAAATCTCATCCACCTTTACCAGTTTGTGGAAGATTGATAAATTTTCCAATAGTGCAGTTCAAGTTAAGCTTTTTAGTAGCTATTAGCATAGAACAAAATGTAAACCCAATAACTTTTGGGTTTTCACTATTTATTTCTCTTGTGATCAATAGAGTTTCTTTCATAAACAATAGTTTACTGGAAGAGCCCTGTTTTATTCTTCGTTCCTTAGCTCATGAAATAAGTTGCTACCATATAATAATATGATGGCTAATGTAGGTTCTGCAATTCAGTTTGTTTGTACAGGTGAGCAAGGACTTCTGAAAGTTGTGATAGACCATTTGAGGAAGATACCTTTGAAAGAACAGCGTGGTCCGCAAGAGAGATTACACTTGAAAAGTCTGCGTAGCTCTGTTGATGCTGAGGGTAGTTATCAAGATTTCACATTTTTCCAGTCTTTCCTGTCTCCAATTCAGAAATGGGTGGACAAGAAACTGAACGAATATCATCTACACTTCTCAGAGGTCTGTTTCCCACCTCCTTGAATGCTCATGTGTTCCATAATATACATTGGCAGTTATACTACGATAACTATATTCTCTACTCCATGGAAGCTATTCTAATATAATGATACGTTTGTGACATGCTGCCATTTCCAATTCCTTTGAAGAGTCCTTTAGTTTTGACAATGGATACGTTTGGATGTGTTACTTTTTGTACTTGATTAGCCAATATTTATAGTCATTTCGACCTTAAGATCATGTCCTGCTCCTGCAGTCTTTTATTCATTTCTTATTTGCTACTGAATGCAAAATACACAGATAGGCTAATCTGCTAATTTCATACACAGATAGGCTAGCTTACAGATCATTACTTTTCCCAGATGAAGACTTCTTTTTTAAACATCTGCAGGGTCCCAGCATGATGTCCGATATTGTGACAGTAGCAATGCTTACTAGGCGGATCCTTGATGAAGAAAATGACAAGGTGCCTATACTTTACCCTCGTTTTTTATCACAATTCTTGCTTTCTCACTGCTATTAGTGTACTTCTTGTTCAAGTGCCAAATACGTCCACTTTGCTACATAAAAAACAGAATCATCTTCACTGTTTACACATGTGGAAAATTATATTTTCTTATGATTTGAACCCACATTTTCTTTTCTGCTTTAGGGTATGGAGTCTCCGGACAGAGATCAGATTGACCGTTACATCACTTCTTCAGTTAAAAATGCTTTTGTGAAGGTGACACTACTTTGCAGCTGCAGTTCTTCCTTTGCTATTACAGTTCTTATTTCAGTGGATTCCATTTTTTATCTTATATTTTCACCCCATTTTACCATGATCACCTCATCTTACCATGAGATGCTTGTAAATCAATTTCACCTTGGAAGTTCAATCTTTGTTGGTTAGCGCTGCAGGTGTGCTGCATGTGCATTTTTTTGTCATTTCATCTGGTTGTATTTGGTCAACTTGACTGATATGGAGTTGCTTAATGTTAGATAAATATCTGTCGGAGGGAAACCAGACAGTGAAGACTAGAGATAGAAAGCGCTAATAAATACACTTAGAGAGTTGAGGGACTCAAATGGAATTGACATGGCGATTATAAAGGAGTACATAGGGTCTTTCCTTTCTCTCAATTTTGACTTTCCACAATACCCCTGCCAATATATCTTTATAGGCATAGCAGCACTAAAGGATGAGGCCACGATCGATCTCCTCATCCTTATCTAGCTTACAGCCCCAACCTATCTGAATCATCACTTATTCCTAAGATTCCCGGCTAACTAACGAGCTAGTAGTGACTAACAACTAATTGTGACATGCTGCTCCTTGTTGTGCTATCTTGCCATGCGGCAATTGCGTCACTGGGCTGGTCCGAGGCCCCTGGCTTATCTCATAACGTTGACATTTAGTAAAATATCATCATACATTCTCGCGAATTCCAGAAATATTCTTTGCAGTTGGAGACCATAGATGATTGCTCTTTTCTTATTAGTGAGAGGACATTCTAGTCTAAATTTTGGAAGACTGATATCAATGGTTATTTTGTTCTACATGTTTCGTAGTGGTGCTTTCGTGGTTGGAACCTAGGGATTGATCATGAACACATGATGTTGAGTATACAACAATAACAAAATCTCTTATCAGATGCAAGTCAGAGAAGAGGATGCACACATAAAAAAAAGGTTAAGTGCAAGGACTGTATTAGTAACAGTAATGCTGAGAAGAAGACAAGACTGTTGCTGTTGTTGACTCTATCATGATTCTGGCTCTTATAGATTTCTGATCTCCATGCGCTCTTGAGTATCTATTATATACTGTAAATCATCAATTTCTATTTTTCCTACGTCGGCCCACCTTACTGCTCGTTATTCAATTAAGCACTGAAAATTCTTAAAAAATATTCCCCACAGGCTTAAATGAAACACCCATTTAACTTTCTGACTATGCTAGATTGTGTGCTGACCTGAGCTAATTCACAGTATCATTTGTATTCAAATAACATAATTTCAAATTCGCAGACTCTTATAGTTCACTCTGATATGTTGCCCATTATATCCTTTCTTATGAGTAACATGTTACCCTTACCGTGGTAGAAGTAACTTTCTTCTCTTTTTCCTTTCAGATTGCACATATTGTAGAATTCAAAGCAGACACAACACACGAACATGTTTTAACATCTCTTGCTGAGGAGACAAAGAAGCTTCTGAAGAAAGAGACAACCATTTTCACACCTATTTTGTCGAAATGGCATCCACAGGCAGCAGTTATTTCTGCTTCCCTTATCCATAAGCTTTATGGAAACAAATTGGTAGGCTATTCTCATATATCTTCTAAATGACTGAGTTTATAACTTTTTGATTCTGCATGCTTACATAGTGCTGTTGCAGAGACCGTTTCTTGAGCACGCTGAGCATCTTACGGAGGACGTGGTTTCTGTATTCCCGGCAGCCAATGAACTGGAGCAGTACATAATGTCAATGATGGTTTCTGTTGTAGGAGATGATGGTTTGGATAGCATATGTAGACAAAAGCTAACTCCATATCAGGTTTCCTCAACCTTCCTCAAGTTAGAAAAGAACAAAACAATACTCGTGTTTGCTTGGTTGTTGCCTTGGCATGAGATATGCATGCCATTATTTGCCATTTTATCAAAAAATATGCTGCACAGTAAAGGACATATAGTCTCTTACATATCAGATTTCATTGTTAGTGCAGAATGTAGACATTGTTTTCCTAATTTTCTCTTTTTATTTTCTTTTCAGATTGAAAGTAAATCTGCCACCTTAGTTTTACGCTGGGTGAATGGGCAACTTGAGAGAATTGAAACGTGGGTTAAAAGGGCTGCTGACCAAGAGGTAACCCCATTTGTGATTAAAAGTCTATTTTCTTTTGGTGTATGTAAACCTTGTCCCAACTTCCGCCTTATCACTTGTCTAACCATAATCTTTATGACCTGAATTCTGAAATATCAAAGTTCTTTATATTCTTAGCAGTATCTCTCAATGGTCATTTATTACATCTATAGGTCGACAAATTTTTTTAAAAAACACACTATATATCATTTTTACTTGAGCGTTATATTTTACATGTTTGATCACATAACATATACTATGTTAATATTTGAATATGCCAAAATTCTTAGGCATTCATAAAAATATTAAATGCACAATTCCTTTTACATATGCATGTAGTTCTTCAGTTGACACTTAAAGTTTGTGTGTTCTGTATGGAATATAAGGCTGTTTGACTTATGAATAGGCGCGTAACTGAAGTAGGGAAATTTCAAACCTTTGAAAGTCTTTATTTGATCTAGTTTTGTCTTCTGACATATATTATTGCACTTCTCTGTCTTTGACATTGTATAAAGGTTTGATTGATGTTTACATCTCGTTTCGTCTCTGCCATACTCATCAACTACAATCATCCTTTTTCTGTATTCCTATCTTCCCTATTCTAAATTTTATATTTGTCAGGTTTGGGACCCTATATCGTCACAACAACGTCATGGGAGTTCTATTGTGGAAGTCTATAGAATCATAGAAGAGGTTCTTCTTTTGCTCATTTTGTACTTCGTTATTGCTTTGAAAATTCGTTGAATAGTTTCCTTGTGACATGCTAGAGGGGGTTTTTGATGCAAATGAATGGTACTGTGTTTGCAGTACTATATGAACAAATGTTGATTATTTTGAAAAAAAATAGTTTAACTTTAGCTGTTCAGTTGTAAATAAATAAATGCTTGAAGATATTCCATGATGAGGAATAACAGTAAGCGGTCTAGTGGTACTTGTTAAGGAATATCCCTGGTAAAGTTTATCTTGCACTGTTACCTGCTGCACATATTTTTTTTTTTTTGGCATTGTTCCCTACAAATTATACTAGCAATATTCTCTTTTGTAATGGTCGTGCTTTGTGCTGAGGTGGCACTGTAATCCGTAGCACCATGGCTACTGTTGAACTTAAACATATATCTTTCCTAATTTTTAGTTTCATGAAATTCTTGTGTACAAGTACATAGCTTATATCATGTAAGTTGTTAATCCTTGTGACATTTCAACTGTAACAAGCTGATAATCCATTTTAGTATCTCACAGTAAATGAGAGTGTTCCAACCAAATTTATAGTGTTTTACTGCATGTGTTTAGATAAAACATGGCTACCACAAATTAACAGGCAATCATGACTTCATCAAATTTCCTATTCATACATTCCATTAACATTTCTCCATAGTCTTTACTTTCCTAAGTTTGATTTGTTGATACAGCATATTTGTGCCTCAAATGCTGTTTTATCAGCTGATGACTGAAGTTTGAACTGCTTACGAACAACTCTTCATCCCTTTCTAAAGATAAATACTGATTCCTTTCCAACTATTTCAGACTGCAGATCAATTTTTTGCATTTAAGGTTCCTATGCGAGAAGGAGAATTAAATAGTCTGTGCCGTGGTCTTGACAAAGCATTTCAAGTTTACACACAACTTGTTACTGTGCCTTTAGGTTTGCACAATCATATTCTTTTCTCGAAAGGAGTACTTTTCATACGGCTAGTTGTCTTTTTCTTTTCTTCATTCATGATACTTCTGGTTGATGTCAAAGGCAATATTTACTTCTGCACACCTGCTCAATAATGTATATTTCGTATAAGTTTGTATTTTCTATACAAATGATCAATATCTCATCCTTGCTAACCATTTTTCTTTTATTTCAAACATCTTGTCTTCTCAGTTGAGTGACAATGGTTATGCCTGCTTGCAGTTGATAAAGACGATTTGGTTCCACCTGTACCTGTTCTTACCCGATATAAAAAGGAGCTTGGAATCAAGGCATTTGTAAAGAAAGAGGTCCAAGAAGTTAAAACAGTAGATGAGAGGAAAGCAAGTGAAATAACTCAGCTTACAATGCCAAAGCTCTGTGTGCGGCTTAACAGTCTATACGTGAGTTTCCTCTTCACCATATATTGCAGCTATTTGCATCAGAATGGCTTCTCAGGCTTTTCTTTAAATATCGATCTGAAATGAGTACTCTTTTTATATATAATCTTTTAAGAAATGCGTTTGGAATGGTCAAAATTGGCACCAGAGAAGCATTTTTATATTTTATTTTGTTTTTGTGTTGAATATAGTCAAAAGTTATGCGGCTATAGGCACATCACTATGTCACATACATGTTTTGTTATCAGTTGTATCTTTCACATTTCCTAGTTATGGTGTTATTTTCCTTTGGAGCTTAGCTATATGATGCGATTTCATTAATATCCTAGATTAGTAGCAGTTGTTTACACGATGTTGTCTACAACTGAGACTGCATGAGTCAGTCAAAGCCCTTTTCGCCGTGGCTGTCATCTCCATTGTTGGAGATGGATGTGACACCCTTTTCTGGACAGAACTGGTTAAATGGCTCTTCCTTGGCGGTCATTGCTACTCACATTTTTGCTCACGTCCCCAAGAGGCTTTGGAATAAGCAAACGGTTGAGGAGACGCTGCATGATCTCTAACGGACCCGAGATGTCCAGGACGCCCTCGATGTGGCTGCACTTGCCGAGGCCATTAAATTGGTGGATCTTTTGGAGGAAGTACAGCTACAGCCCGGCACACAAGACGTGCATAGATGGAGGCTAGGCGAATCAGGCCAATATTTATCAAAGTCAGCGTATGACACTTTCTTCATTGGGGCTGTTCAGTTTGAGCCATGGAAGCTCATTTGGAGAAGTTGGACACCAAAAAAAATGTCAGTTTTTCATTTGGTTGGCTGTTCATGACCGCTGTTAGGCAGCGGACCGTCTAGCGAGAAGGGGACTCCCTCACCCGAGCTGCTGTCCGCTTTGTGATCAAGAAAATAAAGACGATTTGGTTCCACCTGTACCTGTTCTTACCCGATATAAAAAGGAGCTTGGAATCAAGGCATTTGTAAAGAAAGAGGTCCAAGAAGTTAAAACAGTAGATGAGAGGAAAGCAAGTGAAATAACTCAGCTTACAATGCCAAAGCTCTGTGTGCGGCTTAACAGTCTATACGTGAGTTTCCTCTTCACCATATATTGCAGCTATTTGCATCAGAATGGCTTCTCAGGCTTTTCTTTAAATATCGATCTGAAATGAGTACTCTTTTTATATATAATCTTTTAAGAAATGCGTTTGGAATGGTCAAAATTGGCACCAGAGAAGCATTTTTATATTTTATTTTGTTTTTGTGTTGAATATAGTCAAAAGTTATGCGGCTATAGGCACATCACTATGTCACATACATGTTTTGTTATCAGTTGTATCTTTCACATTTCCTAGTTATGGTGTTATTTTCCTTTGGAGCTTAGCTATATGATGCGATTTCATTAATATCCTAGATTAGTAGCAGTTGTTTACACGATGTTGTCTACAACTGAGACTGCATGAGTCAGTCAAAGCCCTTTTCGCCGTGGCTGTCATCTCCATTGTTGGAGATGGATGTGACACCCTTTTCTGGACAGAACTGGTTAAATGGCTCTTCCTTGGCGGTCATTGCTACTCACATTTTTGCTCACGTCCCCAAGAGGCTTTGGAATAAGCAAACGGTTGAGGAGACGCTGCATGATCTCTAACGGACCCGAGATGTCCAGGACGCCCTCGATGTGGCTGCACTTGCCGAGGCCATTAAATTGGTGGATCTTTTGGAGGAAGTACAGCTACAGCCCGGCACACAAGACGTGCATAGATGGAGGCTAGGCGAATCAGGCCAATATTTATCAAAGTCAGCGTATGACACTTTCTTCATTGGGGCTGTTCAGTTTGAGCCATGGAAGCTCATTTGGAGAAGTTGGACACCAAAAAAAATGTCAGTTTTTCATTTGGTTGGCTGTTCATGACCGCTGTTAGGCAGCGGACCGTCTAGCGAGAAGGGGACTCCCTCACCCGAGCTGCTGTCCGCTTTGTGATCAAGAAAATGAAGACATCAATCATCTCCTTGTTGGTTGTGTTCGCTAGGCAAGTATGGTTCCATCTCTTCAATAGGGTTGGGCTTGCAGGTTTGGCACCTCAACCAGAGGACAAAATCTTCAGCGAGTGGTGGATTAGAATTGACAATTTGGCACCAACTCTATTCAGATGGGGAGTAAACACTTTGGTCACTCTTGGAGCTTGGATGCAATGGAAACAGCGCAATGACTGCATTTTCGATGGGGCAAATCCTAATGTTCAGAGGACCATTAGACTCATCGAGGGCGAGGGCCATCTTTGGTGCTTAGCAGGTGCTAAGGAGCTTGCAAGGCTCCCTGCTGCTGCCGGTTAGGATTGCTAGTTACGAGGCAGGATTGTGAGGTCGTTTGTTGTTCGCTTGGTACGGAGTGAGGTGGCGAAGTTTGTATGGGACCCTTTTTTCTCTCTCTTCTCAGTACAATGATACGCAGCTCTCCTGCGTCTTCGAGAAAAAACTAGTTCTGGAATGGCACTGTGTATTGCATCCTGGTGTCAGTATTGTACTTTTCCTTTTGCTAGGGTTTCTATTGATGGACCATGCATCATCATGTTTAATCCTTCCATTCTTGTCCTTTTTATTGTATTTGAATTTTAAATCCATGAGAGTTTATATAACCAGAAGTACCCTTTTATGCAGTATGGTGTCAGCCAGTTAAGTAAGTTGGAGGACAGCGTTAATGAGCGGTGGGCTCGGAAGAAAACTGAAAACATTAACATCAGTAAGTCCTCTTCTTTCTAATTTTTCTGTTTAACTTCACACAATTTATCTCGATCATTGGGTAGTTATTCTGAATTACTTGATTTTCATGGTCCAATCCTTGTTCTAAATTAGACCCAATCCTGTGTGCTTGTATTTATTTGCCAGGACGATCAACAAGTGAAAAATCAAAGGGTGTTACTCCCAGTCAGAAAAATCAATTTGATGGTAGTAGAAAAGAATTCAATTCTGCTATTGACCGATTGTGTGAATTTACTGGTAAGGAGATATGTCAAATGAATGTTTCACTGGAATCTGACCGTTATTTGGTAGTCGGTACTAAAATGTGAAGCTTTTATTTCATAGGGACAAAGGTTATATTCTGGGACCTGCAGCAGCCATTTATTGATAATTTATACAGAAACAGTGTTTCCCAAGCTCGCTTGGACACTATAATGGAAGTGCTTGATTTGGTAAGTTTGGTTATATTTTATACATAAAATTGGCATGAAAGCCTCTGAACCATCTAACAGCTGGCGTGCACCTCACTTTTGTCTGCTCCAAAATTTTAGTTAGCCGGCCAGCTTTCTGGGGAGTTCTCTTTGTCTGCTCTTCTCTGTTCCTTTAAAACTGGAGCATATCAAATATCATCATTGACTGTTGACATGTCATGTTTTGCCTGTACAATTTGTGGGCATTCTCACACTCCAAGCGCTAAAGATCATGTTTGGTTATGAATATGCAATGACATGGCCATAGTTGTCTATTGCTTATTTGTTAAAAAAGGAAAAATAACATGACTGGTTTTGTTACTCAACCAGTTTTGTCTGGCAAAAGCGCAAATCATATGTTGTTACTTCAGTACATGAACAGGTGTATCCGTTGCCTGTGGTTAACAATATTTATTTTCTGTGCAAAAAATCCACTGTTTTGATGGTTGTCAAGTTTGTCTTGAACTATCTTATACTTGTCCTTTATGCCGTGGCTCAATTTTTCAGGTCCTCAACCAACTTTGTGATTTCATTGTTGAGCAATTGCGGGATCGCGTGGTTACAGGGCTTCTGCAAGCTTCTCTGGTAATCATTCAGCTACTAATTTGAGAATTGGTGTTCGTAATAAGTTCTGGACTAATCTTACTAGAACTCTGTTGATTGGCAGGATGGCCTACTTCGTGTGATACTGGATGGAGGTTCTACACGCGTCTTCTCTCCAAATGATGCGCCTCTTTTGGAGGAAGATCTTGAAACTCTAAAGGTTATATGAGTTTGCAAAGTTTATCTTCTTTTAATTTTGTTCTACTTTATTTCTTAAGAAATAACAGAAGGTGGCTAGTGCTGTATAACATTTTTTTAATTAAACCCACATAAATGGGTTTTATTTTTTGCTGGTTTTGTTAGCCAAATTATATACTGTTTGTTTTAATAATCATCCGTGGCTTGTAGGAATTCTTCATATCTGGTGGAGATGGATTGCCTCGGGGAACTGTTGAGAATTTGGTCTCACGTGTGCGCCCTGTAATAAATCTGATCAAACAAGAGGTAAAGACTGGATTATTTTCTCATGTAACTTGCAGAGAAACAATTATATGGGTCGTAGACCCGTAACCTGGATGCTGGATCCTAGCAGTAAGCTATAAGCCTATAACTCCATAGTCGCCTAAGTCAACTTATAAAGCTTTGCATAAAAAGGTTTTCAGTAATTTGATAGAACAGGGGTCCTGTGGGTAATACAAGTTATGTCTGTATATATTTAAATGTTGTCTGTATGGCATTGTTTACATTATTGTTCTCCATGTTTCATCAGACTCGGGTGCTCATTGATGACCTGCGAGAAGTAACCCAAGGGAGTAAGAGCAAATTCGGAACTGACTCCAAAACTCTGCTTAGAGTCCTGTGTCACAGAAATGACTCAGAGGCATCACATTATGTGAAGAAGCAATTCAAGATACCCAGTTCAGCTCCGAGCATCTGATTGCAACGCAAATTGAAAATTCTGACTGCTTCACCAAAGGTACATATCAAAGAGAACGGCGCTTGATCTTGCTTGCATCCTGGACAAGTGTACCACTTCCAGCTTGCAAGGTTATGTAATATTTGTGCATTTGTAACACTAGATCTTAGGATGTACATTGATTGCAGTACAAAACTGGTGCACTTCCAATAGCTTGGCCTTGTATTGATTGGTAATTTTGGCCAATTAGAAATTCAGTTTTCCTTTTAGATCTAGTACTGGATCAAATTTGAAGCAGGAAAAATGTATATTACATGATTCTGCAGCTTGTTTATGTACTACCGGCAATGTGTTGACTTGTTTGCGTTGCAGCTATTAGATGCTAAATCTTAATGTGCATAAGCGTTGATGTGCTAATTTAAACCTTATTTCTCCAAAATTAACAGAACCTCTATAGAAGTGGTCGTGGTGTATTTTACTGGGGTGGTCGCTGATAAGTAAAAATTTGCATTGATATAACAGCATACATGACAGAGGACGTTATATTTATGACCTCCAAACGAAAGTACAAGGCATTTATTATCTCCAGTGATGTTGTTATTAATTCAATCGAGGTCTAGCAAATGATAAACTCGGGATAAGTGAAGAAATGGCTATGAGCTCCCATAGTGTAAGATCTTTATTTCTTCCAGATGCTTCTGTTTTTACCATTATTGTTAATTCAATCGAAGTTTGCTGAGGAACTCAACAATGTTGCTGTCCGAGCTGCCACCTTCACTCGTGGCCTTTTTTGCCTTCTCGCTCAGGTCTGTAGCATTCTTTCTGTATTCCTCACTCAGTTCTCCTTCCATCACTTTCCTCACACACCTCTCCACCTCCTCCTTCCTCACCACCCCTTCCCCATCAGGGCGCAACTTCACGCCTACTCGCCAAAAATCCTCAATGTATTTGGCGTTTGTTGGCTGATCCGACCATTGCGGCATCGCTATCATAGGCACACCGATGCCCAGTGCCTCCACAGTCGAGTTCCAACCACAGTGTGTGAGAAAGCACCCAACGGCAGGGTGCGCGAGAACCTCCAGCTGCGGGCTCCATGTCACGACGAGGCCTCTCCCCTTCACCTTGTCAACGAAACCTTGAGGCAATTTGGGAGTCTCCGAGGCCCTCACGACCCACAGAAAAGCCTTGCCGCTGTTGTGCAGCCCCTCCGCCACCTCCGCCATTTGAGTTGGGCTAGGCGCGGCGAGACTGCCGAAGGAGACGTACACGACGGAGTTGGCTTGCCTCTCGTCAAGCCAGGCCTTGCTCTCCGCCGCCATCGGGGCGTAGAGGTGGAACCCGTAGGATACGTCGTCCGGGAGGCGGTTGTCAAGGTACGCCGACGGCAGGGTCGGGCCGACCGTCTTTGCTCCCCACTGCGACGCCGCGTACTCCGCTGCCTGTCAAATTAATATTTGAACATGTCATGCATCCCCAAATTAATTAATCCCTTGATTTGCAGATCAAGTAGTACTAATATTGTGTCTGCAGGTACGATCGATCGAGCAGTACTGATCACAGAGACATCGATCACCGCAGCCATGAGGTTAATTATGTGATCGATCACCTTGGTTTCCAGCTCGTAGAACGAGTTGATGAGGACGTGGTCGGCTTCCTCAAACCCCTCGCACTGCTTCAACAGCAGGTCAAGGTAGGCGCGGCAGCCGCCGTCCGGCTCCGTCAGGAACGTCGGGAAGTCCCCCGGCTCGAGCCCTGCCTGGAGTCCAGGCAGCTCATCCGGCGGCGCCTGCTTGCCCGTCGCTGCCACGGGAAGCTCCAGCCGGCCGGCCCACGCGTGCGCGTACGCCACGTTCACGGCGCACGCCTGCGTGAAGAAGGCCGCGCACGACGCGCCGTGCCGCCGCGCCACGCGCGGCGCCCAGAACAGGAACGAGTCGTACACGACGGGGGGCCCGG
>LAPY01001014.1:16887-34736 GCA_000970635.1 Eragrostis tef | reverse complement strand
TGGGCCAGTGAGCAGGGAAGGGCGGAGGAAGGGGAAGGGGCAGAGACGTGTGGAGGTGTCTCGCCCGCCTCGCCGCTGCCGTTGCCTCTTGTGCTCGCTTCCCTCTCTCCTCTCCCTCTTTTCTCTGTCCCGTCTATGCCGTGGTTGGCGCCTGAGTCGGCGGCGCTGTGGCGCCGGGCAAGAACGGGAAGAAGGGCGCGGGCGGCGGCGGCGGCAGCGCGGGCGCGCTCTCGAGTGGGAAGAGCGACTCGTGCAGCCACCTCCTGGTCCGGTAATGGCGGTCGTGCGGGGCTGGGGACGCGGACGAAGGGAGGAACAGGAGGAGGTGCACGAGCAGCAGCTGCGCCAGCATTGCCGGTGCCACGCCCGGGAACAGCAACCTCGATGATCTAGCTGCTCGATCCCTAGCTAAAAGCTACTACTACAGCTAGCAAACAATCGCTCGCTAGCTCCGAGAGGATAGTGTTGTTGTGGAGTAGCTTCGGCAATGGCTTGCCGCGGTGGGAGAGAAGGGGAGTGAGGTGGTGTGAACGGTCTTGTGAACACTGAAGCGAACAGCTGTAACTGTGACTGAGAGAGCGCAGGGAAAGCAGGCGAGGAGACGAGAGGACGGGGCATGGGAAGTGGTGCAAGACATGGAGCGGCGTGGTGTGTGATGGGAATGTGTGCTTTGGATTCTTGCCTCCCTTTTTCCGCTGTGGCATGGAAGAAAATGATGGCGAGTTGGTTCCCATGGCGGGTGGCCACTGGCCAGTACTGCGGGGAGGTACCAACGTGGGCTAAAAACAGCAGCGCAATTGTTAGCACAAAATTTGTTCTTTTTATTACAAGTATATATCCGGCCGGTTCACTTGATCAATTTATTATGCAAGCTAGACTTTCAGAAGTAGTGTTTCACTTCCAACGTTTCAGACATTCTCTGGGTTTTGTAAGATACTAAATACAATGAACCTAACTTATGCTATAGCATTTTCGGTCGGTGATATTATCACTACATAAACTTATGAGCATGAGTTTTGTTTATTTGCCGTTCGAGGCAACCGGTTCTAGTTCTTTTTTACTGAACACGGAGCAGAAGGGCACAACTGTAAGATGGAACATGCTTAAAGGCCACTTAACCTCAGAACGCCGACACCACGCCCTAATATCTTTGTCTTGGACGACCGAACCATAGTTTAGCTACGAATATGATATGCCTAAGCATGGTTTGTCCCGTTCAGCAGGGATACTGACACTTGGACCTCAAAACATGCAAAAGCACGGCCGCATGTCTGCAAGCGTCCCCCTCACCCGTCAGTGTCACCCCCTCGGTTCCTCGTGCTCGCTGCACACACACGACGCTGAGGTCGTTGATTAACTCATTTACCCATGCTGTAAATCACTAGAGGGCCGCATGGATTAGTGGCGCGTTTAGCTTGCTGCCAAACCAGGACGGTGATGCTAAATCATCAGCGATTAATTAAAGAAATGGGGAAGCAGCAGCAGTGGCCAAAGCCAAACCGAGGAGGGCCGCATGGCATTTTTGACCAACGTTCGGCTGCACAGTGTGATCATATCGGCGGACAGTGCGGGGGACCCACGTCTTCTGCGGCGCGGACGAGGAGACCCCTTTGCTCAGGAAACATGCAGCGCGTGACGCTTTGACTACACGGCCGTTTGCGCCGGGCCCACGGTTGCACGACAGTGGTCAGCACTCGGCAGACTGACCGTGAGCTGCTAGCTCGTGCACGGTACGAGCGCTTGCTTGCTTCGCGTCGCGCTCGTCGCTCGTCACGCGGCGTTGCGCGGGCACCGCGCTGGTGTCGATCAGATGTCAGAATATTACTATTGTTTTCCATCTGTTTATTGCAAAGAGTTGAGGTAATTTGCCATGCTTTCTTCGCACAGTGAGGAGGGACACCCAAAGAGGGGGCCGGGCAGATGTTGGTCGAGCCCTGCTTTCTTCGCACAGTTGGGAGGGACACCCAAGGAGGGGGCAGGGGCCGCAAAAGGGAAGACTGTCGACTGAAGAGAAAAACGCCGTGGTGCCTGCTTCCGTCCTTCGCGCCAAGAGGGATCAGCGGCGCCTCGACAGAGAGCATGCAAGAAAACGCACCGCCTCCGGCCCTTGCTCCTCCAATGTTAGCCGCTCTTCAGAAACCTGAATTCTGAGATCCTCCAGGTTCTAATGTCTTTGTTATTTAAATCTAAAAAAAATACTACTGCCCATCAATAACACACTAGTTATAATAGTAGTATGATTAGGATCATCACTGTAACGAAACGGTGTGTTCCGTCTCGTGCAATCGATCGTCGAGCACATTGCTCTCGAAACATTCGTCTCAAGAAGTTTGCAGAGGCAGCATCAGACCTCGAGCATCTCCTGGAGATATATAGCCACATCGTCTGAAACACGGAACCTTTTAACCACGAAGCATGCACCTTCCAGAGCCCAGTCTGCAACCACCACCTTCTACTCGTACTGCACTAGAGAACATTCTTGCGAGTGCTTCAAAAAAAAAAAGAGAGAGAGAGAGCATTCTGGTCTAAAAAAAAAGAACATTCTTGCGAGACCTGCAATATTTCAATGTCACGACAGCATGCAACACATTCACCGAGTGCTACACGTACGCAACCGCCGGCACCGGACCCTGAACAAAAAAATGCTGCTTCTGTTGATCTCCTTGGCGTCACTGCTGCCATCCTCCTTGGCCTCCTCGCCGGACGGCTTCGACTACTTCGTGCTGGCGCTGCAGTGGCCGGGCACCGTCTGCCGGAGAAGCACCGCCTCCGGGCCGTGCCGCTCCTCCAACGCTTGCTGCCGGTCAGTACCCTTTTCCGCTCTTCAGAAACCTGAATTTCTCGATTCTGAAATCCTCCTTTTATTGAATGTGATTCTCTGCAACTCGGCAGCTCTGATCCCATTGGACGGTTCACAATTCGTAAGTACAGTGCCTTTTTCGTTGCCATAGCAAAGTGCTTCCCTCCCATGCCCCATTCTAAACATCGTCCACCATTCTTTCTGTGGCACTTCTAAACATCGTCCACCATTCTTTCTGTGGCAGATGGTCTCTTGCCAAGTTATTATGCACAAGGAAACGGACCAACTTGCTGCAACAACCCAGAATTCGACATGGCCAAGGTTTCTAAGCAGGCGACCCCGCTTTCTCAGCCTATACTATTCTGAAAGAAGCTGATGAGCACACCGCTATTGTGCCTTTGTCTAGATCTCCAACCTGACGACGGAGCTTGAGAAGTACTGGCCGTCGTTGTACTGTAGCTCGCCGTCGCTCTGCTCCGGCGGCCATGGATCCCTCTGGGCACACGAGGTAACTGACTGACCCAAAATCAGTTCTGCACGTTTAAGGTTTCAGGATCTGTGCCCGTGGGCTCACCGAGATTCCATTCCACAACGCATGAATCGGATGCGTATGCGTACTGGCTGCTTCTTTTCCGCAGTGGGGTAAGATGTTCATCTGGCTCCTCCAAGAATCCACCTCGTTTCCTCGTGTCGTCCTGTCTAGATTTCACTGACATTTTCACATCAATATTTCAGAAAAGCACGGGACATGCTCCTACCCTATAATCCAGGACGAATATAGCTCCTTCTCCACAGCCCTTCACCTGTACTCCACCTACAATGTCACGGTAAGCAATGGAACCATGTTCATGAACTTGTTCAAACTCTGCTTTGATCCTTCGATTGATACGCAGCATTACGTTTTCTTTGTACACATCTTGCTGGGCATATGCAGCAGATGGAAAAACGATGATGCTGTTCTTGACTTGTGTGTTGTGCATCAGGCTATGCTGGCAAGAAACATTAGCATAAGTACGGATGATGGTGGTAAGTACCCAGTGACTGACGTGGTTGCAGCCATCAAAAGCTCTTTTGGAGCATCCCCTCTGTTGCTGTGTGGTGGAGAATCGTTGCAGGAGCTCAGGTTGTGCTTCGACAAGGATCTGAAGGTGATTTTGCGATAAGTCATTTCTCAGCCTACACCTCGTTTGTTTTGTACAGAGGTCCAATAGTACACTTTTTTTGTTAAAAATGTCATTTTATCCTTTTTATTTATTGGTTTTGTTGGCACCCAATGTTCTTTTCACTTGCCCGTTTCTTGCAGCCTCTTGATTGCAAATATGGAGGAAGGGGCGTCGAGAATGATGAAGTGGAGTATCGCAGGTCTTGTCCTAGGTACATCAGCCTGCCTGCTTACAAACCTCATGGTACGTTTAGACTCGTTTGTTTTTACGCTTAATTTAAGAACCACAGTTCTGCAATGCATTGGGTTTCTAAAAGCTTTAAGTTTATTGCAATTACAGGCGGTCGAGACGCAGCGAGAACGATGGTGGCTAACAGCATGTTGACCTTCATTCTAGTGTGAAGAATTCAGACACAGTAGGACATGAAGCACCATGCTATTGCTTAGCTTAGCGTAGGTTTAATTGATTAACTCGAACTATCGCTTGTCCCCGAGAACCGTGCCCTTCAACTTGATGGCGCCACCCTCACGGCAATAACTGTATTTTTTTTCAATCAAAATAGTAATTTTTTTTCGAACATTGAGCAGGAGCACTGCTCTTTCATTTAAGAGAGAAGAAAGAAATACAAAGTTCAGTACAGTTTATTCGTTACATGAATGCTTAGCAGCGACGGTCATTCACGAACTAGAGAACTGCTCAGGCTGGTTATGTCCGTAGGCCATCTCCCTCAGTTTTATTTCCTCCTTTATCAGCCCAAAAACTTGTTGTGGCGTCATCTCCCGATGCTGGAAAATTCTCCTATTACGTTCTTTCCATATATTCCAGATTGTGTATATCAATGTTGCCGCCTTGATTTGCCTTTCTTTTTTCCCAATTCTCATGAGGGATTCATTCCCCCATTCCTCCATGTTTTTGCTTGGATCAGGCGTATTGAATATTGTCTGTTGCTTCCATATGTTAACATATTGCCATACTTGTTTAGAGTAGCAGCAATGCAACGCCAAGTGACTTATAGTTTCATTTTCTTGGTCACACAGTGAGCAGATTTGATTGCAGTCCCAGTTTCTATTTGCTAGCCTGTCCGCTGTGAGGACCTTGTTCTGTAATGCCAACCATGCGAAAATTTTATGCTTTCCCTCCATGGCTGCCTTCCAAACTGCTCCTGTATCAAAGGTGCTGTACGATCCTTGGCATTGCATCATGTACGCAGACCTTGTGGTATACTGGCCTGATGCTGTCCAACGCCACACTATGGTGTCTTGTTGCTCATTTAGCTGCACTTGCTGCACAAGGCCCCATAATTTAACAAACTCATAAATGGTGTCTGCATCCCTCATCCTCCATAATCCTCTCATCCAGTTGTCATCTTGCAATTCTTCTCTGACCGTTAGGTTTTTCCTCCATGCCAGCTTGTACAGATTTGGAGCTATGTCCATTGGCGCCATACCATTGAGCCAAGATGACTGCCAGAATTTTGCTTTTCAACCATCCCCTATGGTGACAATGGTGCTAGCCCGGAAGAGTTGTCTATCAGATGCATCACATGGGAGCATCGTCCCTGCCCATGGCCTATCCGGATCAATCCACTCATACCACAGCCACCTTAATCTCAAAGCCCTGCCAAACATTGTTAGGTCCAGAATTCCCAATCCACCGTGTTTTTTCGGTCTTTTCACTTTTTCCAATTCACCAGGCAATGCCCTCCGTTCGCTTCCTCAGTCCCTCTCCACAGGAAATTTCTTCTTCTTTAACAACCCATTTTTTTAGAGCAAATACGGTCATGTGATATGTTGGTATGGCGGAGAGGACCATATTAACGAGGCTGAGCCGACCCATTCTGTTTAGTAATTTACCCTTCCATGCAGGCAACTTGCTTGCGATTTTCTCAACCAGAGGCTGCACCTCAGCTCTTGTCAGGCTTTTTGTGCTTAGTGGTAAGCCAAGGTATTGACACGGAAAGGATTGGATTGCACATGGAAAAGGACTCATGATGTCTTCCAAGTTTATCCCTTCACATCTTATTGGATACACGGCGCATTTGCTCAGGTTAGTCATAAAGCCAGATGTTGTTCCAAAAGCCATGAGTATCTCCCTAACTGCTCTCACCTCTTTATTGGATTTAAAAATATCGCTGCGTCATCTGCATACATGCTAATTCTGAATCTTGCTGCTACACTAGGCATGGGCTGCAGCACACCTTCTTGCGTAGCCATTTGCAGGAGCCTCTGGAGCGGGTCAAAAGCTAATATGAATAACATTGGCGATAATGGGTCTCCTTGCCTCAACCCCTTTCTATGCTTGAAACCTGTTCCTCTGGTCCCGTTTAGAATTACTGCAGAGTTTGCCGATGCCAACAAAGCGGACACCCACTCCCTCCATTTAATTCCAAAACCCATTTGTTGTAGCACTTCTAGTAGGTAGTCCCACCTTACCGTGTCAGAAAGCTTTGGCAATGTCCAACTTCAGGAACAACGTTGGTTTTTTTGCTCTGTGTTGATCCTTGATCATATTCTGAGCAAATAGAAAATTGTCATGGATGCTCCTCTTTTTTATTTTTTTTTTTGAAACAAAGGCAGGAGCACTGCCATTCATTAAGGTAGAAAGCAAAGATTACATCCTAAGGGTTACATCAAACTAATCTCAGCAACAAGCTGAGCAAACACAACAAAAAGAAAACAACACAGATAGTCAAAACCACAACACATATAGAGTACCAAAGCAGTCTGGTAACAGGACGGACATCTAAGTAATGAACAAGGTTCACCATGACCAAACGACATGAAGGCGCAACAAGCAGCATACTGAACTTCAAAGACAATGCCCATAAGAGGGAGCAACCACACGGCGAGACTAGCCAAGCTCCGGCGAAAGTGCTGCCACAATGTCCAAGAAGGCACGACCTTTTAAACTCATAAGCGCCATAATAATATTTGGCGGCAAGAGATCCTTCAGGTGGACAGCATACTCCTGAAGTTTACCCTCAACAAGCTTGCCATTTCTTCCAACAGCAGTCAACTGGCTTCCGAGATTTGATTTTCGTTCTCCGATGGCGAGTCAAACTCTGAGTGTCCACCGATCGATCCACAGTAGAATCCCTCCTTCTGAATTGACTTGATGAGAGGGTGGAGATGAGGGAGGTACCGTGAATTGTTCCGCTGATTGCTTGAATTTTCCCAGGGCCTTGATCAGTTCTTGTCCAACCAATTGCTCTGCTTCACTCCTAAGCAAAACAGGAGTTTGGACTTCAGATGGAAGAAGGGAATCGGTAGCACTCGGGAGCGTAGCAGTCGACGACGGTGGGGGTGACGTCAAGAGGTGAGGCTCGATCTCCATCGGGTATAATCTCTCACAGGCTGAAAACAACGAGTTAAGCCCAAAGTGCATAAGGTTGTCGTTCATGATGGTGTCGACACCTCTGGCTTCACTAGGAGGAGGTTGCTCAGGGCTGCTCCAACTGCACTCTCTAGAGGTGTGACCAAAACGGCGACATCGCCAACATCTTGTTGGGTCACGGCAGAAAGCGACCTTGTGATCCCGGGCAAGACAATTAAAGCAACGACCTTTCATCCTTCTCAGAAAGAAGGACCGTCGCTCCTGTTGCTCCTGATGCTGCCATGCCCAACAATCCAGCTGAGGCGCAACACACGGTCGCGGACATTTGGCCTTCACCACTTGCCAATCCGCATCGCTCGAACTCAACTTGGCAGCACCATTGTCTTCCACTGCCGCTGGCCGACTATTGCCTCCTCGGCTGTCCGAGCCTCTTTGGTGAAGGAGCGCCTCTTTGTAGGAGCGCTTTCCACTGTGGTGCTGCCACTCACATCGTGCCTTGTCACCTTCAACCCCCATCCCGGCCGGAGAAGGGCGGGGTTGGGACGCTTGGGGAAGCTGCTGCCGACGGGAGCTCTGCGAGGAGTCCAGGCTTCTTGGGCATCTTGGCCCCTTGCCGCAGCATTGAGACAGCCCACGACGGGGATGGGGCTGCTCGCCCAGCTGCGATGACGACGGCGAAGGTGCCTGACCCCGACGGCCATCAGTGACATGGCAACAGTGGTGACGACGGGGACCTGAAGCACAGCAACGCCGGAGCGAACGGCCAACGCCGGCGTGAGGCCCGCCTTGTCCACCAACACCAGCGCTACAGCGCTGGTCCGCTCCATGCTTGCCATCCCGACGAGCGCCACGGGGACCTTTGGCATGTGCCTGCGATGGCTTCAAGCACGCACAGGCACAGCCAGCTGCAGCGCAGCGGCGCTGGGGCGGGGCGCGACGATGTCGGGGCTGACGACCGATGCTCCTCTTTTTCGCTCGACCTCAACTTGGCAGCACCATTGTCTTCCACTGCCGCTGGCCGACTATTGCCTCCTCGGCTGTCCGAGCCTCTTTGGTGAAGGAGCGCCTCTTTGTAGGAGCGCTTTCCACTGTGGTGCTGCCACTCACATCGTGCCTTGTCACCTTCAACCCCCATCCCGGCCGGAGAAGGGCGGGGTTGGGACGCTTGGGGAAGCTGCTGCCGACGGGAGCTCTGCGAGGAGTCCAGGCTTCTTGGGCATCTTGGCCCCTTGCCGCAGCATTGAGACAGCCCACGACGGGGATGGGGCTGCTCGCCCAGCTGCGATGACGACGGCGAAGGTGCCTGACCCCGACGGCCATCAGTGACATGGCAACAGTGGTGACGACGGGGACCTGAAGCACAGCAACGCCGGAGCGAACGGCCAACGCCGGCGTGAGGCCCGCCTTGTCCACCAACACCAGCGCTACAGCGCTGGTCCGCTCCATGCTTGCCATCCCGACGAGCGCCACGGGGACCTTTGGCATGTGCCTGCGATGGCTTCAAGCACGCACAGGCACAGCCAGCTGCAGCGCAGCGGCGCTGGGGCGGGGCGCGACGATGTCGGGGCTGACGACCGATGCTCCTCTTTTTTATGAAGGCACTTTGACTCTTGGACACCAGGCTGTCCAGTGATCCAGCTAGCCGATTGGCCATTAGTTTTGAAATTAGCTTTGCAATGCTATGTGTTAAACTGATCGGCCTATAATCACCAATCCTCTTTGCTTCTGCATTCTTTGGAATCAGAACAATGTGTCCTGAGTTTAGTAGATTTAATTGGTGGCTATGTTGATTGAAAAAGAAATTGACTGCAGCTAGCACATCTTGTTTGATTATCTGCCAACAGGATTTGAAGAATGCACCAATAAAGCCATCTGGCCCTGGTGCCTTCTCGGATGGCATGGCCATGATTATGTCATGCACTTCCTCTTACGTGAAAGCCGCTTCTAGGTGCTGGAGGTTGTGTCGTCTAATACCAAGCCTTTCCCATTGCAGTGTATGTTCTCTTGCTGCTGGGGTTCCAAATACTTCACTAAAATGGTTAAAAATCTGCCGCGCCTTTTCTTGATGTGTGTGTACCTGGCCATGATCCGTGTACAGGGTCCTAATTTGATTCTTCCTCTTTCTCGCATTTACACTAAGGAAGAATAGCTTTGAGTTGGTATCATTCGCCTTAAGCCAAGTGAGACGAGATTGTTGTCGGAGCCTCAGTTTTTCAACTGCTGCCAGTCCCAACAATTTTTTCTTGAGGTCATGTCTTAGAGCGATTTCTCCTTCGCTTAGATTTCTAAATTCCTGCACCACGTCTAGAATACCGATTAGTTTTTTGGCTGCCACAATCATCAGTTTGTTTCTACCCAATTTTGTTCTAGACCATTGCTTGAGCTTTTTTCCAGTGCGCTGCATTTTTATGTGCAGGTTTAGAAAAGCATTGTACACCCCTGTCGGTTGATTCCATGACTCTGCCACTGTCTCCTTAAAACCTGGCAATTTGACCCAAAAACTCTCGAACCTAAATCCTCTGTACATCGTTCTCTCCTGGTCTCCGATCAGGATCAGCGGGCAGTGATCTGACGACGCTGAAGACTCTGCATATAGGTCACAGGCCGGGAACATTTCCTCCCATTGTGTTGTACGAAATGCTCTGTCGATTCTTGTGTGGGTGCGACTGTTGCTCCATGTAAATTTTCTTCCCCTCAAGCTTGATCTCCTTCAACTCCATCTCGTCTACTGCATTTCTAAAAGCTCCCATGATTCTCCTATTTAAGTTACTTGTGTTTTTGTCCTGCGCCTGTAGGATCATATTGAAATCACCAATGACTAACCATTTCTCCCCTGCACACTGCCTACTTTGTTTTACTTCCTGAAGGAAAAGCAGTTTATCATTATCTCCTTGGGGTCCATAAACAGTAGTGATCCACCATGTTACAGGTGCTAGTGTGGATTCCAGCTCAGCTGTGATCGAGTGGTTTCCTGTCTGCACCTGTTTTATCTTGTAGAAATCCTTGTGCACTGCAAGTAAAATTCCACCACTTGCCCCGGTTGATGGCAGCACCACATATTGCTCTGTGAAGTTTGTTCCCAGGGATTCACACACTGTTCTTTCATCTATTTGTTCCATTTTTGTCTCCTGTAGACGTGCAATGGTGCATCTTGTGTCTTTGGTAGTACATTATACTGACGAATATTAAGCTGCTAGAGTTGCATCCTCACTCCTCAGTGCATTTTTTTTTTTGGAGACAACTCAGTGCATCAGTATTGGGCCTTATGGATTTTCTTTTGGGCCTCGGGGCCGGTTTCGTAGCACCTTCCTGCCAGTTTCTTGGGGACCTCTTCACTCCCGAGCGCCGCCGACCTCAGTCGTCAAATATACTCAAATCCTTCCGAACCTGTCTCACTGCGGCCGTATTCGCCAAAAGGGAAGGGAACGCTGCTACTGATGGGGCCTAGCGCGAGGGCCGGGGAGAAAAGCATCGACGCGTCGGGGGCTACAACTACAAAGAAGGGAATCCAGATCGACGACCTACGCCGATCGATAGGTTCGCCCTGTGTTTTCCCTTTTACTTACGAATCGTTTGCTCAGTTATTAATCCTTAGATGTGTGTAGAGTTTTTATCCAGACTCTCAGTTGCTCATCTTCACCAATCACCACTCCGACTAGTTTTTTCTTGTCATCAGTTTTTGCAAGTTAATAACATCCGTCTAATTAATTCGATGAATCGATGATTCTTCGGAGTAAAACCCACATCATATTCAGAGTGCAATTCCATTGGCAGGAAATCCTTATTTTGTGTAGGTCAAGATCAAAACGTTCCAAATTTGAATACTTTTGATGCCTAAAACGATCGAGCAATTCTGGAAAATAGGTTTGGTTTCATGGTATAACAGGCTCTTGCATCTCCCATTGTAGGTAATGTTAACAAAAATTTCTTTGATGCGTATTCAGTGTAAGAAAAGTTCTATGATATATCGCTGAAAATATCCAATGTAGAAGCTTAAAATAAATCCTTCGCCTGAAGATAAAAGAAATTCAAGGAAACATCATGGCGTTAGGGTCTCTCTAAGAAATAGCCAGATCCTCTGATAGGAACTTAACCATCCCTACTCCACCTTCACGTTAATTGTTTCCCTTCAGAAACCAGATGATGCGATGCGCCTGAAATCCATGCATTGAAATTTTTGTTGTTCTCCACAACTTAGGGTGTGTTTGGTGCCGCTTCTTGCACCGGCTTATGCTGCAGCTTATTGTCTTTTTGCTACTGTAGCTACAGTGTTTTCACTGTTTGCCCCGGTTGATGGCAGCACCACATATTGCTCTGTGAAGTTTGTTCCCAGGGATTCACACACTGTTCTTTCATCTATTTGTTCCATTTTTGTCTCCTGTAGACGTGCAATGGTGCATCTTGTGTCTTTGGTAGTACATTATACTGACGAATATTAAGCTGCTAGAGTTGCATCCTCACTCCTCAGTGCATTTTTTTTTTTGGAGACAACTCAGTGCATCAGTATTGGGCCTTATGGATTTTCTTTTGGGCCTCGGGGCCGGTTTCGTAGCACCTTCCTGCCAGTTTCTTGGGGACCTCTTCACTCCCGAGCGCCGCCGACCTCAGTCGTCAAATATACTCAAATCCTTCCGAACCTGTCTCACTGCGGCCGTATTCGCCAAAAGGGAAGGGAACGCTGCTACTGATGGGGCCTAGCGCGAGGGCCGGGGAGAAAAGCATCGACGCGTCGGGGGCTACAACTACAAAGAAGGGAATCCAGATCGACGACCTACGCCGATCGATAGGTTCGCCCTGTGTTTTCCCTTTTACTTACGAATCGTTTGCTCAGTTATTAATCCTTAGATGTGTGTAGAGTTTTTATCCAGACTCTCAGTTGCTCATCTTCACCAATCACCACTCCGACTAGTTTTTTCTTGTCATCAGTTTTTGCAAGTTAATAACATCCGTCTAATTAATTCGATGAATCGATGATTCTTCGGAGTAAAACCCACATCATATTCAGAGTGCAATTCCATTGGCAGGAAATCCTTATTTTGTGTAGGTCAAGATCAAAACGTTCCAAATTTGAATACTTTTGATGCCTAAAACGATCGAGCAATTCTGGAAAATAGGTTTGGTTTCATGGTATAACAGGCTCTTGCATCTCCCATTGTAGGTAATGTTAACAAAAATTTCTTTGATGCGTATTCAGTGTAAGAAAAGTTCTATGATATATCGCTGAAAATATCCAATGTAGAAGCTTAAAATAAATCCTTCGCCTGAAGATAAAAGAAATTCAAGGAAACATCATGGCGTTAGGGTCTCTCTAAGAAATAGCCAGATCCTCTGATAGGAACTTAACCATCCCTACTCCACCTTCACGTTAATTGTTTCCCTTCAGAAACCAGATGATGCGATGCGCCTGAAATCCATGCATTGAAATTTTTGTTGTTCTCCACAACTTAGGGTGTGTTTGGTGCCGCTTCTTGCACCGGCTTATGCTGCAGCTTATTGTCTTTTTGCTACTGTAGCTACAGTGTTTTCACTGTTTCCTGACAGAATAAGCCACAATAAGCAGCATTTGAGGTGCTTTTTTCAGCTTTTTTCACTGTAGCAACATGAATAAGCAGGTGGAGAAGCCGGCGGAGAAGCGGTGCCAAACACACCCTTAGTAGCTCTGATCGCATCATATGGTTCACAGTTCGTATAAGGTTATATTTTGACACTGCAACTGCATGGTGTTTCCGTGATCCATTCTATCAACCTAATGGGTTTGTCCACATTTCTTGCTATGGGGCCAACTCATTATGCCCAATGAAACGGACCTAATTTTTGCAGCAACCCAGAATTCGCTAATAGACAGTAAGCACTGGCATGGTGGTAATTAAACTTCTGATCTAAAATTTTGAGGCACGAAAATTCAGATACATTCCAAGAAACGTGGTGGCATAATTCGCTGGAATGTGGATCGGACCCTAAAATTGCTGCGTTCAAGTTCCAAGAGGACTGCCCCCTTCACCGTCTCTGATGATGGAGAAGAAAGACTCAAACGTTACCGCTAAATGCTTGTCAGCAGACTCAGCACTCAGCAGAATGAGGAAGGAGGCCATGAAGGAAACTTAAACGAAGTTGAAGGAGAAAGGGGAACCTGTCGATAATTATTGAACACTAGAATAATTAGCCTGATCTTTCAGCGAGAGGGTTCTTCACTTAATTTACAAGTACCGTAGACAATAAAGGATGCTGATGAAGGTAGGTAATCGTCAGTTCGTTTCTGTTGCTCATGTTCGTTTCCAATGGACTAAGCGGGTGGGAGGTTGCTTCGTGTATATGTACAGCTTCGGCGGGAACATGCATCGTACCTGCCCTGCCAACCGACGTTGACCTAGCTGCTTTGCCTTGCAATATTACGATGTTGTTGGTGCACGATGTCATCAAAAAAGAAACAAAATGGTGTCAAATTGGGTTGATTCTTTAGTGTAGAAAGAGGATTGGCATGGGATCTTGATTCTCTCTCTCTCTCTCTCTCTCTCTCTCTTTTTCTTTGCGAGGGATCTTGATTCTCATTTGTCATCCAATGGTACGGAAATGACGCTAACTATATTTGGTGATTGTTGATTGATGGAGGAAGATGTTTAGTAACTCATGGCAGCTATAACGAGACGGGGGCTAGTAGGTATGACTGACCTTTCCCATTTGTGTACTCTTAATGGAAACTCACTTCCTTCAGGAACAAGCAAGCGATATATAGTAGGATATGTAGACTGAATTTACAAGCTAGTACGCCATGAAGTTGAGCAGGATTATTCCATTTACCGGCTGTAATGCACATTAACGGCCTCAGAAGCCACCAGGCCACGTACAAATGCTCTATAACACACTAACAGCCTCAGAAGCCATCAGGCCAACAGCTAGATTTCTCGCATAGTTATAGTTTTTGTAACTTAAACATATATCTGATTAATTATCTGAATCTATGCGTGTTTGGAGAAAAACCCACATCATATCATTTCAGTCCTATTCTTTCGTATTTATGTCCATGCTCTTGTGAACATAATTCAGTTCAATTGGTAGGAGCAGGTTTTCTCTTCACTTCCTGCAACACAGACGTTCCTATGCCAAACTTATTAAGATGTCTTATCTTTTCTCGAACAGTCTCTTCGTGCAAGTGTGAACCCATGAAGAGAGTACACCAGTGAGCGAAGGAGGTTTCACATAATTTTCTTTGAAGTTTAGTAGTCATACCTACCGTCATCTGGCCCGTGATACCTGCCGAATGTTACAACACCAGCTAGGTAGCATCAATCACCGTATGTAGTTTAGAACTTTCTCGGATCCTTCCATCACAAACTCACGCGTCACAATGATTGTACAGCCTTTTTTTTTGTAGACAAGTCTTGTTTCTAGAATGGAGGAGAAGAAAGATCCAAACGTTAGCGCTAAATGCTTGTCAGCAGAATGAGGAAGTAGGCCATGAAGGAAACTGTTACGAAGATGAAGGAGAAAGGGAACCTGTCGATAATTACTGAACACTAGAATAATTAGCCTGATCTTTTCAGCGAGAGGATTCTAAACTTAATTTACAAGTGCTGTTGACAATAAAAGATGCTGATGAAGATACGTAACCCTCAGTTTCGTTTCTGTTGCTCATGCTTTGTTTCACATGAACTCTATGAATCCCCCTTCCAAAATAAATAAATAAATAAAACTCTATGAATCCACTTCAACACACTTACAACCACTATGGTACTATGTCCTACAAAATGACAAGATGCAATCATTGAGAAGTAAAATGACACATTTGTTAGATTTTTGTCCGACCAAGTGTTTTAAGCTTTGATTGATATGTGAACCACCACTCGAGTGATTTTGGATCTTTTAGTTGTACAAAAGCTAACAAATGGGTCGTACCTATAGCAGTGCTCTATTGAGAATGTTGTATATTACAGTTAGAGAAATTCAAACACAAAAAAAGGAGACATATCATTTCAAATATGTGCATTCTTAAAACAACCGTCAATAATTTGGAAAAAAAATAAAACAATCACCCAGACTACATTGTCACTGTTCAGCTGTTCTCAGTGGCAGCCCAGGATTTGTTTGTACAATCGACTTGCCAATGAGGAATTTAGGACGTTTCTGGTGTCGATTCACTTGCCTCTGCAATACGTTAATCAGGTCCTCTTTGTCACCACATTTCTTCAGAAGAAGCTCATTTAGGCTTAGGAGGTATGGCACTCCGGACAATCCAGAACTGTTGTCATGAAGTGATGGGCACTTTTTGACCCAGAGTTGCTCAAGCTTAGGCATTGCACCCTTCTTGATTTGCACTTTTTTTATCTTATCCAGCCCTTCAATGTCAAGGAACTTGAGTTTTGGGAATGTTCCAGCGAAGAAACGCAACGAATCCCCTATGTACGAGTTCTCCCACAGGCCTAGCAAAGTCAAGTTGCACAAGTTCTCAAGGCGCATAATGTCTCCCGCTCTAGTCTTGTCGCCAGCAGCTTAACCTTTGCCAAATTGTTAAGTGAACTGATCCATTCAGGCAGTCTGCTGAGGTTACCACAGAGCCTCAGTGAAACTAGGTGTCTTGGTACTAAAGGTTCATTCCATTTGCTGAGGAATTTTAGTGAATCAGAGCGCAGTTCGAGCCGTTGCAATCGACTGAGTTCTCCTATCGAATTGCACAACTCATTTCCTTCTTTCTCGGTAAGACCTGTGACCCCTAGCTCACACAAATTCGACAACATTGTCAACTTCTTGAGCCTCCCTGCCACACCTCTGCCACTGCCAAAATTAACCACCTCCAATGTGTGCAAGTTCTTTAATTTCTCGAGTCCTTCGGGAGCCCTTAGACTGAATTCATATGCATCGAAAACCTTAAACGACTCACTACTATTGTAGCATCGACATGCTTCTATGTTTCCAAAACGGACGGCTTCATGGTTCTTTGTTCTTGACTCCCTCATCTTCTGCAGTAAGTCTTTGGCAAAGTTGAAGCCAGCAAGAAGATAACGTAGCTTCTCAAGTTTGGCGATCCCACCAGGGAGTTGTGTCACCTGTGTATCTTGTATGTCTAATGTCTCCAGGTATCGTAGGTTCTGTAAGGAAGACGGGATGTTAGAAATATCCGTTCCTCGCAGACCCAGATACCTTAAGTGTCGTAGAACTCCTAAGTGCTTGACATCATCATTCTTCAGATTGATAGTATCCTCCAGGTCCAACACTCGTAATAACCGCATTTTTGGAGAGTTGAGAGATGCAGGGTACTCCCCAAATATTGTCAATGATCGAATATACGATAGGTCTATGCTTTGCAACTTCTCATCACTCCTCTTCCATCCGGATACTACTAGGTGTCGTATCTTACTTTGTGGAACCTCATACGGCTGTTTCTCAATGACAAATAGTTGGTTCTCGTCAATGGATTTGGATAGGATCATCTGTCGCACAATGCTATGAACCCGACAACGATAAGCTCTGGCCCCAGGACTGACCTTGGACGATTGAATCATGCTCCTGTTAATGAGCTCGTTGTAGTAACGTTCTCCTACAATCTCCACAGGCATTTCACGGTGCTTTGCTATGTATCCTTCTGCCATCCACCGCCTCAGCAAGCGGGTACGTGTGATCTCATGGTTTTCAGGGAAAATACTAAGGTACAAAAAGATTAATTTCAGGTGATACGGTAAGCCATCATAACTTGAGACAATAGCATTGGGGATGTCGCGAAGGTCAGACTCTAGCACTGCTGCAAGGTGTTCGTGCAGATTCCTCCATTCTATGCTTGTTTGAGGCCTGTTGGCAAGGAGGCCTCCTATTGTAGATATGGCAAGCGGAAGACCGTTACATCTGTTCAAGATATGCAAGGCTTGCTCCTTCATATCCTCTGACAAAGTGTACTCAGTCTTTTTAAAGATCTACAAATCATGGAAAATTTTAGGTAAATAATTGCCGTGGGAAAAATAAAATGGAATAATGACAATAGAACATACGCCGGCAATACTCTAAGCTTCAAAGCTTGGAAACTACAGGGTAGGAGGTTGTTTTGGCTGTCATGGCTTCGACCTTGTGTCCAATCAGTCAAGGATAAGTTCACCTTATTAGTTTGAAATTTCAATTCAATTTGGGTGATTGTGATAAATTCAACAACAATGATAATAATCTGTAGGAAGTCTGACATGGCCAAGTCTAATCCCACACTGCCTGAGCATCCCCCACCTCCCCACGACCATGCTACTCGCCAAAGTGTGTCCCGGCAACCCACGTGGGCATAAAGATAGTGACGGCGACGCTTTGCTAAGTGACACCTCGCCAGAAATTCAATGGTGTCCATGGCGTTTGGTGGCAGTTGGGGGCAGACCCCAACATGTTGTTATTTTTTTTTTGAGAAGAGGACTCTAGCCCTCGGATTTGAGTAGCAAATCCGTTTTTCTACACCCCGGGACTCACTCACGCACACACACGCCACACGCACACGTGAGCACGCAGGAGTCGACCCGGAGTTTCGAACCTGCGTGGGCTGCCCGACACTGGCCGGTGCTGGCCACCCGCTCCCCCAGCGGGTCTCC
>LAPY01001013.1:89894-102058 GCA_000970635.1 Eragrostis tef | reverse complement strand
AGATCCTACAAAGATCAGCAGATATTCTTTTTCTAAGCATTCTTGATCTATCACGAGCTTGAACAATTTTTTGAGAACGTGTCTGGGCACACATTTCATAAATTGAATTTCACAATCATTGGCAGATTCTTTTTGCAAAAATATACACCAACTTAAAAGAATAAATCAGCATTGAATATTAAACAATAATATAGAATTGAATAACTATCACACTACATACTCTACATATATGTTGGTCCAATTTTTTATATTTGAGTTTCTTTTCCAGTTAACGCAGATTTGACGCAGCAGTGTGGTGCACAATTTATTTATTTATTTATAAATGGTGTAGATACATATAGTAGTGATTCATATATAAATCATTATTTTTTGATAAATCGTGCAGTGTAGAGATATATAGTAGTCCAAGATGCACGTATTTGCACAATCCTAACAAAGGATATTCCAGTTCTAAAGCATGGATGCACATCCAGATTCGTTTTCTGTGTATCCACGAAACCTTCAAACAGATTCCTCAGGGTGTCACGCAACAATTACAAATGTTGCAGATCAACTCTTGTTGGCAACAACAATTAAGAAAGTCTTGGTAGACCATGCAAAGTGAGTACTTGGTTTTACGAAGCTTGCTTATTTAAGTGGCCGCAGTTTCCTTGTGAGAGGAGCATCCACACACTCCAGAGTCTCCGATTGCTAGCCCGTGTAGTGTCTTGAACTACTAGCTAGAGAGATCAACCATGGCCGCGTCATACACAAGCATGCTCTTGGTCCTCGTCGCGTCGCTAATCCCAGTCAACTTCAATGCTGCCGGATTCAGCCTGCCGCTCATCTCCAGACATGACGGGTTCACGTACAGATCCGACGGCTTCTTCGGCTACATACCAGCAGCAACAAAGCCTACCAGTGGCGAGACGAACCTGACTGCGATTCGCCCGCCGATGGCCTCATACGGGTGGTCGTACGCCGTCCAAGTCGGCATCGGCACAGGGCATGGCCGGCAATACTACATGCTCCAGCTGGACCTCACCGGCGACTTGACGTGGATGCAGTGCGAGCCCATCCTCCCCGACCTCCCCCAGACGTCCCCCATCTTCGACTCCGGTGAGTCCCCCACCTACGTCAACGTGGACGCAAGAAGCGGTGGCTGCAAGGCTCCATACACTCCGGTCGGCCAACACAGGTGCTCCTTCCAGGCCTGGTTCCACGGCGCGTTGGCGCATGGCTACCTCAGCATAGAAGTCTTCACTTTCGCCAGCAGCAGCTCGGGCGTGCAGATGATCCCAGGAATCATCTTTGGTTGCGCCCACATGACGGAGGGGTTCCAGAACCAGGGAGCACTGGCCGGCGTCCTGAGCATGAGCAGGCAACGGACTTCGTTGATCAAGCAGTTCAGGCCGGGCAGGCAGCTGTTCTCGTACTGCCTCTCCGCCGCAGGAAGCGTCCTCCGTTTCGGGGATGACGTCCCCCATCCACCCAACACGCGGAGCACGGCCATAATGTTCGTCAACAAACCAAGTGCTATCCCGGCCTACCACATTCGTGTGACCGGCGTCCTCCTCAACGGGCAAGAGCTCACGCGCATCGCGGCGAGCACGTTCCGCGGCAGCGGATGCAGGATCGACGTCGGAACGCCCTTGTCGAGGATGATCCAACCGGCGTACAGCATCCTGGACCACGAGGTGGCGGCTCACCTGGCCCGCTACGGCGCGCAACGCGTCGCGGTGCAAGGGTACAACCTCTGCGTCCTCGACACTCCTGGGATCCGAGGGCACCTCCCGAGCATGGCGCTAAAGCTGTACGAAGGCACCCTTCTTGACATCGCGCCGCACCTGCTGTTCATGGTAGTGAGCAACGAGGGAAACCAGTACTTGTGCTTCACCGTCGTGCCGGACGAGCACCAGACGGTGCTCGGTGCCATGCAGCAAGGGAACACGCAGTTCACATTTGACCTCTCCATCAATACGATTTCCTTTGCGTCAGGGCAGTGCTAGACACTGGCGAAGCCAACTAATTAAGCAAATATATAACTTTATTTAGGGCAATATGAATAACCTGTATTCTGAAGAAACAAACAAAAAAATATTGATAAGAGGGATCAAGCTAGGTTTGCAATATATAACTCTAACTTATTTGCTCTCTTGATTTCAGAATGTATTCTCTCTCTCTCTCTCTCTCTCTCTCTCTCTCTCTCTCCTTGTTTTCAGAATGTTCTCTCTCTCTCTCTCTCTCTCTCTCTCTCTCTTTTGGAAAAAGAGAGAATAACTCAATGCATCGATTGTTGATCTATAATTACGACATGTGCCATGGATTTGCGCATAGTCCAAACGAGGATAATCCCGCTCTAATTAAGGCACCCACATCCAAAACTAGGTTTCTATATATATCTATGCATCCATAGAATCATTAAACCGACTCTGACTACCACAGATGCAACCACAGATGCTGAAGACTCTTGATGACAGCAAGAAACGCTCTCCTTCAGTCCTTTTTCTTCAAAAAAAAAAGAAAAGAAAAGAAAAGAAGGAAAGACCACTCTAGTTCAATGCACTACTTGTTCCAGAAATAAAAATTTAAAATAATCCAGTAGTATGTGGGGATGCATATTTATTAGTTCTATCTAATGGTTTGGGTAAAACTTGCATCTGCCTGCAGCCTGCATGCATGACACTGTGCTTCGCTCTTGCATATCACGTTTCATGCATGTTGCTAGGAGCTAAACTGTATCTTCTGTTCCTTATATTATGGATATAGCAAGACCTACTTTGTTCTCTAAAACTCTAAATTCTGAATTTTGAAGTCGATCCTAACAAGAGTGAAGGAACCAACATTTTTTATGAAGAAATTGTTTTTTTAATAACAAATTGCAGAAAACTAGGTGGTTTTGGCATTCAACCATGGCGTTCTTGATCATTAACTTCCACAGAAGTTCAGTACTACAAATTTATCTCCAAAATACTACTACTAAAGAGTACCAAACTATTCCACAACCAAAAATCCTTCATTTGTGATTTGTTATGTTCGTATATATACCTCTTCCAGTGGAAATTTGTAAGATTTTTCTATTTTTTTAACCGGAGGCTCTAAAAGAGCCTTTGATTATTGAATATAAGATTCAACATAACACAGGGCTGAATAGAAAGTGAACTAATACACTACAAAATCGACAAATATTCCTTTTATAAGCATTTCTTGTGCAGCACGGACTTGAATTTCACAAAAAAAAAAGTAAACGTATCTAGGCCCACATTCATTAATTGAATTTCACAATTATTGAATGATTCTTTTTGCAAAAAAAATTCGCACCAACTTAAAAGAATAAATCCGCATTGAATGTTAAAGAATAGAACATAGAGAACACTACATACTCTATATATATGTTGGCCCAATTTTTTTATTTGAGTTTCTTTTCTAGTTAACGAAGATTTGACTCAGCAGTGTAGTGCACAATTTATTTATTTATAAATGGTGTAGATACATATAGAAATCATTATTTTTTATGAAATGTGTAGTGTAGATATGTATATAGTAGTGCAACATGCATAGGATCCAGATTGGTAGGTAAATCGTCGATATCTTTGTTAAATTGTGCAGTGTAGATATTTGCACAATCCTAAGAAAGGATATTCCAGTTCTAAAGTATGCATGCACATCCAGATTGGTTTTCTGTGTATCCACGTCCACGAAATCTTCAAACAGATTCCTCCAGGGGTCATCCAACACTCACAAAATGTTGCAGATCGACTCTTGTTGGCAACAACAATTAAGAAAGTCCTGGAAGACCATGCAAAGTGAGTACGTAGTTTTACGAAGCTTTGCTTATTTAAGTCGCCGCAGTTTTATTGTGAGAGTAGCATCCCCTCCAGAGTCTCCGATTGCTAGCCCATGTAGTGTCTTGAACTACTAGCTTTGTACCGGGTGCCTGTTGTTTGCCGAGCGCCTTCGCTCTGGCCCTCGGCAAAGTTGTTGTTTGCCGAGCGCCCGATAATTAGCTCTCGGCAAACTGCTTAACGCTCAGCATACAACCGCTCTCCAGTAGTGGCTACGGTGCCGCGCAGCGATTCGCAGTTCCAGGGTACCGCCTCTGCATCCTCGACACTCCCGGGATCCGAGCGCACCTCAGCTTGGCGCTCGAGCTATCCGGAGGAGCCCGTCTCGACATAACTCCTCAGCTGCTGTTCGTGGTGGTCAGCAACGGGGGCAACCAGTATCTGTGCTTCACCATCGTGCCGGACGAGCATCAGACGGTGCTCGGCACGATGCAACAAGTGAACACGCAGTTCGTATTTGACCTCTCCACCAATACGATTTCTTTTGTGTCGACGCAGTGCTAGACATTGGCGAAGCCAGCCAGCGTAGCATGAATAATTGTACTCCACCTGTTTTGAAGAAACAAACAAAAAAGAAAAATGATCAGACGGATCAAGGTTATTTGCAATATATAACTTATTTGGTCTCTTGCTTTCAGAATGAATTCTGAACAAACAAAGAAACAAACTCATGGTTTCAAAATGTAGCAGCGCACTACCTACGGATTTGCATAGTCCAAACGAGGATACTCCCGCTCTAATTTAGTCATCACCATCCAAACAAAGGGTTTCTATATATAATGGATCAAATTCTAATTTGTCCTCTAAAACTCTAAACTCTAAATATACAAGTTTTTTAATGAAGAAATCTTTTTTTTTGACTGACAAATCGCAGAAAACTTGGTGGTTTGGCATTCAGTCATGGCGTTCCTGATCATTAACTTCCACAGAAGTTCAGTACTACACATTTGTCTCCAAAATACTACTACTAAAGAGTACCAAACTATTACACAACCGAACATCCTTCTTTCGTGATTTGTTATGGTCGTATATATACCTCTCTTAGTGGAAATTTGTAAGATTTTTCTAGGATTAACCGTAGGTTCTAAAAGTGCCTTTGATTATTGATCATAAGATTCAGCATAACACAGGGCTGAACAGAAAGCGAACTAATACACTAATAAAAGGCCAAAATGATTGCAAACCTTGTTGCAACTATGGCAGCAAAAGGAATTTTGGAGTCTCCACCTAATATATCAATCGAAAAGAGTAATGAGCAGGTTCATTACAAAAGGAGTCCGGTTGTCGAGACTGCGCAAGGCCAAAATGGATTGGGATGCTTTGTCACAAATTTTATTTTTGAGAAAATAAACAAATAAATGAGAGCCTTCAAGCACTCAAATGCCTGATGCTGCCATGCTAGATGTTAAAAAGGGTATAATTGATTTGCTTTGGAGTACTTAAGATAGCGCCTGAATCATAAATTGGACAACTAAAAATTGCACTTCCATTAACCTCAAACTAAACACAGCTTTGAAATGAAGCAAAGTCTCAACATAGCTCATCGGTTGCTCTTCGTGGTGGTCAGCAACCAAGACAACCAGTATATGTGCTTCACCATCATGTTGGACGAGCATCAGACGGTGCTCGGGACGCTGCAGCAAATGAACACGCATTTCATATTTGACATCTCAGGCAAAAAGATTTCTTTTGCGTCGGCGTAGTGCTAGACACTGGCGAAGCTACAACTATAGCAACTATACGTATCCTTGTTTGCCGTTGATCCTACAAAAATCAGCAGATATTCTTTTTATAAGCATTCTTGGTCTAGCATAGGCTTGAGTCTCAATTTCATTTGAGAACCTATCTGGGCACACATTTCATTAGTTGAATTTCACAATCATTGACAGATTCTTTTGCAAAAAAAAAAAGCACCAACTTAAAAGAATAAATCAGCATTGAATGTTAAACAATGAACATAGAGTAATTGGAACACTGCATACTCTATATTTATATGTTTACCCAAATTTTATATTTGAGTTGCTTTCCAGTTAATGCGCAGATTTGCCAGTATGGCGCACAATTTATTAATTTATTTATTTATAAATGGTGTAGCATATAGTAGTGATCGATATAGAAATCATTATTTTTTTGATAAATTGTGCAGTGTAGATGTTTGCACAATCCTAAGAAAGGATATTCCAGTTCAAAAGCATGCATGCACATCCAGATTGGTTTTCTGTGGATCCACGTCCACGAAATCTTCAAAAAGGTTCCTCCGGGTGTCATCAAACAATTACAAAATGTTGCAGATCGACTCTTGTTGGCAACAGCAATTAAGAAAGTCCTGGTAGACCATGCAAAGTGAGTACGTGGTTGCGAAGCTTTGCTTATTTAAGTCCCCGTGTAGTGTCTTGAACTACTAGCTAGAGAGATCAACCATGGCCGCTTCGTACACAAGCATGCTGTTGGTCCTCGTCGCGTCGCTGATCCCAGTCAAGCTCCATGCCGCCGGATTCAGCCTGCCGCTCATCGCCAAACTTGATGGGTTCACGTACAGATCTGACGGCTTCTTCGGCTACACACCAGCAACAAAGCCTACCGGCGTCGAGACGAACCCGTCCAAGTCGGCATCGGCACAGGGCATGGCCGGCAATACTACATGCTACAGCTGGACCTCACCGGCGTCTTGACGTGGATGCAGTGGGAGCCCAGCCTCCCCGACCTCCCCCAGACGTCCCCCATCTTCGACTCCAGTGAGTCCCCTAGCTACGTCAACGTGGATGCAAGAACCGTGGCTGCAAGAACACACATCTGCCAGGCTCCATACACTCCGGCCGGCCAAGACAGGTGCTCCTTCCAGGTCGTGTCCCAAGGCGCGTCCGCGCATGGATACCTCGGCATCGACACCTTCACTTTCGCCAGCAGCAGCTCGGGCGTCGCGGAGAGCGTCTCAGAAATCGCCTTCGGTTGCGCCCACACGACGGAGGGGTTCCAGAACCACGGCGCACTGGCCGGCGTCCTGAGCATGAGCAGGCATCGGACTTCGCTGATCAGGCAGTTCAGGGCGAGCACGCAGGTCTTCTCATACTGCCTCTCCACCGCAGGAAACAGGCAGGGCGTCCTCCGTTTCTCGGATGACGTCCACTATTCACCCAACATGCGGAGCACGGCGATAATGTTCCCCCAAAGTCCAAGTTCTACCCCGGCCTACCACATCCGTGTCATCGGTGTCCACCTGAACGGGCAAAAGCTTGCCATCGCTGTGAGAACGTTCCGCGCATGCAGGCTCGACGTCGGGACGCCCATGTCGAGGATGATCCAACCGGCGTACGACGTCCTGGTCCACGCGGTGGCGGCTCACTTGGTCCGCTACGGCGCGCAACGCGTCGCGGTGCCAGGGTACAACCTCTGCGTCCTCGACACTCCTTGGATCCGAGCGCACCTCCCAAGCATGGCGCTCGAGCTGTACGGAGGCACCCTTCTCGACATCGCACCGGCACAGCTGTTCGTGGTGGTGAGCGACCAGGGCAACCAATACCTTTGCTTCACTGTCGTGCCGGATGAGCACGAGACGGTGCTTGGGGCGATGCAGCAAGTGAACACGCACTTCGTATTTGACCTCCCCAGCAATAAGATTTTCTTTGCGCCGGCGCAGTGCTAGACACTAGCGAAGCCAGCTAGGGTACGTAGCAACCATCCTGGTTTTGTTATGAAACTGTATTCTGAAGAAATAAACGAAGATAATATTGATCAGAGGGATCAAGGTTTGCAATGTATAACTTTAACTTATTTGCTCCCTTGATTTCAGAATGTATTCTCTCTCTCAATCTTTTTTTATGCGGGAAGAACAAAGAGAAACAAACTCAATGCATCAGTTTGTTGGTCTAAAATACATCCATAGAATCTTTAAACCAACTCCTCTGACTACCACAGATGCTTAAGACTCTTGGTGACAGCAAGAAACACTCTTATGTAGTAAGACCACTTCACGTACGTCAATGCACTGATTGTTCCAAAAATAAAATAATAAATCAGTAACATGTGGGGATGCATATTTATTAGTTCTATATATGGGTTTGGGTAAAACTTGCATCTGCGTGCATTCATGACAGTTCTGCGCTCTTGCATGTCACGGTCAAGCATGTTGCCAGGAGCCAAACTCTATCTCCCACTCCATATATAATGGATCAAAATCTAATTTGTTCTCTGAAATTCTGAATTTTGATCGAACCTAACAAGAGTGAAGGCACCATACCAGTTTTACAATGAGGAAATCTTTTTTTGACTGACAAATTGCAGAAAGCTTGGTGGTTTGGCATTCAACCATTGCGTTTCTGGCCATTAACTTCCACAGAAGTTCAGTAGTACACATTTGTTTCCAAAATACTGCCACTAAAGAGTACCAAACTGTTCTACAACAGGAAATCCTTCTTTTGTGATTTGTTATGGTCGCATATATGCTTCTCCTAGTGGAAATTTGTAAAAAAATTTCTAGGATTAACTGGAGGCTCTAAAAGAGCCTTTGATTGTTGAATATAAGATTCAGCATAACATGGGGCTGAACAGAAAGTGAACTACACAAATAAAAGGCCAAATTATTGCAAATTTGTTGTATTTATGGCTGCCAAAGTAATCGGTTTGGGTGTGAATTTGCCTTGGAGTACTTAAGACAGCGACTGAATCACAAATTGGACAACTCATAATTGCACTTACACGTCAAACGAAAAATACAGCTCGGAAATGAAGCAAAGTATCATACCATTCGGTACATCTGATGCTTTAGTAACAGGTTATCTTCAGATGTCAGATAAATCAACTTGTTTCGCCACAATCACAACATCATACTATTCTTTGGAGCACGGCCTCAACACTACCAAAGCCATCATCCACATCAGGGCCAGTCCAGTATCCAGAGATAACAATAGGAGTGCCAGGAACAGACTCCATGCAACACGTAAAGGATTGATCACTGCGAGCACTTGAGGCATCTGTAAGTCTGCTCAATGCAGCTAGTTCTGCAAATGAACCTGAAGTTGTGCTGCAAAAGAGGCCTCTGGACCTGTGTGACCGTGCAGCTGCTGATAGTACAAGTTTGTTTTAACACATCATCAGACCAATCACGTCAACTTGAAGGTAGCATTAGAACATCAGTCATATCACTGAATGTCTGTAAACTGTGATGACTGATGAATAAAGTGCATTACCTCTCAAAGACAGCTTCCACCGTAACTGATCTGCACATGGAACTTGATGAGGACGTTCCTGTGAGCATAAGACCATCAGAAGTTGAGAATTCAAACATATATGGAAGAACAGATTTTTAGAGTTAACAGAAACATCATTTAACATTCAGTTGTAGGCGACGTGGATAAGGTGCTATGAGCTTGTTATGCAGAAGCCCAAGGAATGCAGGTATCAAATGGATTGTTCAGGACTAGGATTCAGGACACAATTTATAGCATTTGCGCAATTATAAATGGCCAAAGGGAAGTGGAATACAAAAACTAGTCGCAACCTGTCAGTAACGTGAGTTGTCTTTTTAAGTATTCAGACATTTACGAAAGAACAAAAATGCATCCTTTGAATTTAATAGTGACATGATTCTTGCAGGCAATCCTAATAAGGTGCTATGACCTTCTAATACAAAACTTCAAGGGACACAGATATCAAAAGGATTTTCAGGATCAGGAGTTTTTTTTTTTGAAAATGGAGCAGGAGCACTGCTCTTTCATTTAAGAAAGGAAATAGAGATACAAAGTGCAGTTACATATTTATTTGTTAAATAAATAAAATGAAAACACCCGATGACTTCTAGTCCAACACATCATTACTCGTGGTGATGATCTCCTGGCGCTTCCATCACTTGTCCACTCAATGCCATTTCTCTCAGCTTCATTTCCTCCTTGATGGCCTCGACACAGCTTACTGAAAAACTCTCCTGTTTCTTTCTTTCCAGATGTTCCATATTGTGTACAATATAATCGCCGCCTTATCTTTCTTCTCCCTCGCCGTGTACACTGACATACTGTCATTCCACCATTCTTTGAAACTCAGGTCAGCCGACACTGTCTTATAGATCATTTCTTGCCTCCATTGATTGACCTCATGCCATACTTCTTTGGCGTATGGGCAATGCAAACAGAGGTGGCTCACTGTCTCCGGTTCCTGATCGCACAGAGAACAAGTTGGACTGCATGGCCAATTTCTCTTGAGGAGCTTATCTGCTGTGAGGACTCTATTTTGGACTGCTAGCCAAGCAAAAAACTTTTGCTTCCCTTCTGCCTTGGCCTTCCATATGGCCGTAGCATCAAACTGACATAGTGAACCTTTGCATTGTATATCATAGGCTGACCTTGCTGTGTATTGCCCACTTGCCGTCCATTTCCACTCAATTGTATCAGGTTGCTCGGTCAACTGAACCTGTAGCACCATATTTAGTAGTTGTATGAACTCTGCAATTGTATCAGCGTCTTGCATCCTCCACAATCCTCTTGTCCAGTTATCATTTTGTAGTTCTTCTCTTACAGTCCTATTCTTTCGCCATGCTAGTTTGTATAACCTTGGTGCGATATCCATTGGTGCCTTGCCGTTTAGCCATGAGGACTGCCAAAACTTTGCAGTTCTCCCATCACCCAACGTAACCACCGTGCTAGCCCTGAATAATTGTCTGTCTATTGCATCACATGGCAATATGGTGCCCACCCAAGGCCGCCCCGGGTCTGTCCACTCAAACCAGAGCCATCGCAATCTCAATGCTCTACCAAACATGGCTAAGTCCAGGACGCCCAGTCCACCATGTTTTTGGCCTTTTTACTCTCTGCCAGTTAACCAGACAATGGCCACTATGAGCTTCTTCTGTCCCCTTCCAAAGAAAATTCCTTCTTATTTTATCAATTTGCTTTATGGCCCACTTGCTCAAAGCAAATACCGTAAGGTGATATGTTGGCACTGATGAAAGGACCATATTCACGAGGCTCAATCTACCAGTTTTATTCAAAAGCTTCCCTTTCCATGCTGGCAGCTTGGCAGCAATCTTCCGTATGAGAGGCATCACTTGTGTTTTTGTCAGCTTCTTTGTGCTTAGAGGGAGCCCAAGATATTGACATGGAAAATTCTGAATTGGACACAGGAAGGGTTGCATGATGTCCTGCATATTTATCCCATCACACTGAATCGGATATACCGCACATTTTGTTAAATTTGTGATTAGGCCCGAGGCCTGTCCAAACGCCCAAAGTATCTCGTAGATGGCTCTGACTTCCTCCTTTGACGGTGCAAGGAAAAGAGCAGCGTCATCAGCATACATACTAATTCTGAGCAGCCACATGCCCTATTGGCTGTAGTACTTGTTCTTCAGTTGCCATTTGTAGCAGTTTTTGGAGCGGGTCAAAAGCTAAAATGAATAGCATTGGGGATAATGGATCGCCCTGCCGCAACCCGGTTCTATGCTTGAAGCTTCTTCCCCTTGTACCATTTAGCAATACAGACGAGGAAGACGATAGCAGCAATGCTGAAACCCATTCCCTCCATTTAGTTCCAAAACCCAACTGTTGTAGAACCTCCAACAGATAGTCCCACCGAACCGTGTCAAAGGCTTTGGCTATGTCCAGCTTAAGGAAGAGGGTTGGATTTTTCGCCTTGTGTAGCTCCCTGATCAAGTTTTGCGTGAAAAGGAAGTTGTCGTGTATACACCTCTTTTTGATGAAAGCACTCTGGCTTCTTGAAACGAGTTGATCAAGGCATCCGGCAAGTCGGTTGGCTAGCAGCTTAGAAATGAGTTTGGCTATGCTGTGCGTGAGGATCAGGAGTCAGCATATCATTTGTAGCATTGTAAAATTTACAATTGGCAAATGGGAACTGGAATACAGCAAGTAGGCACAACATGCGACTAACATTCCTATACACCTGCCAATTTGGGCAGCGCATAAGACTCTTATTCACTTGTACAGTGTGTTACAGCATATTCTGATAAGACAGAAAGCTGTCAAATGAATCTTCGTTTTGAGCAATGCGAGTCCAGGAATTTCACTTGTACATTGTATCAAAGCATATTCTGAACCACACTGTATTACAGCCAGCTCAGTTGTTCCCCGAGTAGGCAGGAATTATAGTTTCAGTTTTCAGAAAGCTTGACAACTAATGGTACAATTCCATTCTAAGACCACGCTGTCCACTCATAATCGAAGAATTGAATCAAAATCACTCCAATCTCTCGACACCCGCAACGTGTCAGACCAATTGCTCGGTCCACAAAACAGGAAACCCAAAAAGAGGTCCAGGGCCTCTAGGCCTAGGAGTAGTTACCTTGGTGGAGCTCCGAAGAGGAATGGGGAGGAGGAGGCGCGGCAAGGCAGCGGA